>JAQFXP010003403.1:0-12611 GCA_034693685.1 Belba bartosi | reverse complement strand
TTAATAAATGTTTAGAAAAACTGAATTCAAATCAATATTAAAAACACTTTTGTTTACAAACAATGAGTGAAACGAAAGACAAACTCAAAGCCAAAGCACGCAGTCGTTGAGTGGAAAACGAATACAGAAATGACGTCAACACTAATCGACAGTTTTGGTGAAAGAGTTAATCCAATGATAGCACTCATTATATATAACTCTGAAAAGGGTTAACTCAAAACTGAAAACACAAATTAATTAGAATATTGTGTTGATGTAGTTAAAGGGTTTTATTATTTATGCAATTAACCTAAAAGAATAACCTTGCTCAACTATTTGATAAACGACAACAATGTCTAAATTAAATACAATTTTTTTAAATAAAATAAAATTTTTTTAAAATAAATGTTACATAAAATTCCTGAAACAATAAAAACATTTATTTATAAAACTATCAATGTAAAACATTGGTATTGTGCAAGCGACAAATAATTTTTATTGCATGAAAAATATTGATAAAATTTTGTAGCTAAATTAAATTAATTTAGATTAATAATTAATTTAATTGATGACAAATTTATTTGCTATTTGTTTTTATATCATTTATGTAATCAATAAAATATGTAATACCTTTGAATTAACAGACTAATTATTTGCTGTTACATTGATTTGTAAAATTATATACAGGCTTATTTTTATACATTTAATTGTAAAATATCTATCGATTAAAAAAATAACAGGATAAAAATCAAATTCTTATTCAAAACACAATTTATTAATTACGAAAAATAGAAATTTACTTTTGTAGTGAAATATATTGACTACAGTACATACAAGTAAAATTAAAATAGCAAGTTAAAATTGCTACAAGTTAAAGTTGATGAAAAAACACTTTGGACTCGCAAACACTTGCAGCCATTCCGGTCTCCAGTTTCCTATTCCACACGAAGTCTCCAAATCAATCGATATGTCGCCCGAAACGTCGTTTACGGATTTGATATTTGTTTTTGATTTATCATTTATATTTTTTTGTAATTTAATCTTCGACTTATTTAACACAATTTTTTATTTTAAAATAGTTTTATATTGATAAAAGTGCATTTTCTAGTTTTTAACTTGTTGAAAGCGCATTCACTTTAGAGTTAGATTTCTGTTATCTTATCCATTATCTCAGATGCTTTCAATCATAAGAACAAGAACTTAGTCTTAAAGTATTTGACTTATAATTAATGTTTGAACGTTGCCACAATTACAGACAAATTTAATGTTTAAAAGATAATAAACAAAATTCAATTTAACATAATATGACTTTTTATAATAAGACTTATATCCGACTAATAGATTAAAATATTTTTTTATTTTTACAAACGTTGTACGACTTAGTTTGAAGTTTAGTTTTTGCTTGTTAAAAATATAGTCGAGTTATTCAATACACCAACTGAGTTAAATTTAATCGAGCATATTTTTTAATGTAATTAAAATTTACTAATTCACTGGCAGTTTAGACAAATATTTTAAAATAATAACTAATTTTAAAAATCCAAACTACTTGTATGTTGACTATTCTGTGATATATTCTTATTTTGTTTAACATCTTCTACTTTAGCAATATGCCTTTTGCATAATTTAATATAAATATTATTTGATATAATTACATATTTGCAAAAATATTTGAACAAATATTTGACACAAATAGTGAATATATCGGAAAACATGAGAAACGAAAACCCAAACCAAAGGCTGACTAAACTGGCGGTAAATGAGACAAACTCTGAGAAATACATTTTCGGGGAATGGGTTAACACTAATGGCTTTATGAAAGGCGGATATATAAACAAAAGTGAATCATTGATTGAATTTGTGTGAAAACTAGTCAACTCATAATAAGTAAAATAACATTCGTCTTGAGTTCCGCACTCTTTCATACATTGATAACCGATTTTATGATCCAATTCCGGATTTTGTTTAAATATTGGAAATAATCCGATTACAGATTTATTTATCTTATTATAGTTGAGATAATTTCCCGGCCATTGACTAAACATCGGTTCTAATCGACTAAACCTGCATTTGTGTATACAATCTAAATGAGATTTATAACCCAATCCTTTGTAATCTTTGCAATCGGTTTCGTAAGGTTTGGGCAATCGATTGATATTTATTTGTTTGTATTTAACACTAAATATCTTATTATTAATCGAATTTATATTTAGAGTATTTTTATTCATATAATAGTTAGATAACGGTTCGTCTCTTGAATGTAGTATTAACTGAAAATCAGATTTAGTTTTGATTGTAATTTCAAATAATTCCGTAAAATATTCTTTAGCCCAAAAGTCATTTTTAATCAAATAATTATCATTCGATTCGTTATTGAATTGAGAGAAGAATGTAAAACAACTTCTCTTTGCGTCCAATGACTGTATGATTGGAGCTATTAGTTCGCAATTAATGTTTAGTTCCGTTGAGTTGATTCCAATCGGTTTCACAACTTTACAGCTATTGTTGAATAAATCATTTGATGTCTTAATTATTGTCAATTGTTCTACAATTGTTTGATTATTCAAATACTTATTAATTTTTATTTCATTATTTTTCATATTAATAATATTTTTTAAATACATTTCTTTTATAATAAACATCTTTTTCACACATATAGTGATTGCCGGCAATGAAATGTATTCTTCATTTTCGTAGTTAACAAAAGTTATCGTTTTGTATAAGAATTAAATCTCAAATATTTGAAACATTTGATACAAACAAATAGATAAACAGATAATAAAAAATAATGACTTAATTAGTTTATCCATTATGTTATTAATTTTCATCTTATATAATTTAATATATAATATAAAAAAATAATTAAAAATTTTTATCCATTTATTAATAATCTATTTTAAATTATACTTATATTAAAAGTAAAACCAATTTATAACATAAAATAGCAACAAAAGTCAATTTCCTTAATATTTAAATCATTATTATATTTACAATATATATATATATATATATTTAGACTTCAATATCTTAAAATGAAATAGACATTATTAAAGAAATAAATTTATATATTTTATATTTTATGAATTACATATTTTTATAATAATATTAAATAATATAATTTTGATTGCATTAAGCTAGCTTATTTATTTGTATAATAATTTTGTGATTAAAATAAAAAATAACCTGTAAAAATAAATAATGATAACAATGTAAATACTTTATTTGATTAAATATAGTTTGAAATTTAAATATTATTAAATTTGTTGCTATGTATTTAACTCTCATGTTTCATAAATATTTATGAAATGCTTTGATTTCACAAAAATGAGTTACTGTTGCCACGAAGCTTTTAATATATTAATAAGAATAAACGTTTATTATTATAAATTAAAACAAATGTAAAAATTAACAGTGGGTTTTTTATGTATTAAAAAATAAAATAACTGAAATTTTATTGATTTTATTTGCATTAAAGTTATTGTGAAAATAAAGATTTAATGATATCTGTGTTTTATGTCTTGTGTTGATTTGCATTAACAAAATTAATTATAATCAATAAAATATAATTTTATCTTATATAACATTTTTTATTTTAAAAACTAATTTTAAAAATCTGTATATTTTAAAATAAAAAAAATTATTTAATCAATACAAGTTTATAATAATTACGAAATAGCATACTAATTTAGAAACAAAAATATATTTATGCATAAATTATATTATTTTATAGATAAGTTTTATTGAATTAAATAACAAAAATATATTTATTCGTTTAAAATAAATATAAATGTATAATAAAATTATATTAAAATGTAAACTAACTTAAATCAAATATTATTTTGTATCAAACTATTAAAAATAATTTTAAGCAAGATTAAGTTTTACAAATAAAATGACTAACAATTTAAATGGCACCAAATTATATGTAGCTGTTCTCCAGGTATAGATTTAATTAATTATGTAAATTATTTTAAATATTTTTAATATTTTATTGTTTATAGTTTTATCCATATTTATTTGCAAAATACAAATTAAATACTAAACAATTAATATCTATCGATGGATATGAGGGAAAAATGTTAATTGAAATGAGTAAATATATAAATTTTACATTTGAACTTATTGACTGTAATCTAACCTATGGCAAACTTATTAAAAATTTTTGGAATGGAATGATTGGACAAGTTTTATATAAAGTATATTTATTTTTAAAAAATTTATTAATTAAATTATTAAACTATTGTTTATCGTATAGAAAGCAAATATGGGTATTAGTGACATAAGTATGACTATAGAGAGATCTAAAGTGATTACATATTCAACAATGTATCATAGTAGTCCCATTACTTTTACTATACCATTGCCAGAAAGTATTAATTATTTGACGTCATTGTTTAGACCATTTGATACAATAATTTGGACAATACTTTTTGCATCAATTGTTTCAATTTTAATCATTTGTATTTTGTTTATTAAAAGAATTCATAATACTATTAATATAAAATGGGCCGTAATTTCAATATCATTATATCAACCAGTTGTCGCATTTAAGTCAAAGTTTATGTCTTTAAAATTATTAATATTTATTTGGATATTAACATGCTTTATTTTGCGAACATTTTATTCCGGAGAACTATATAATTTAATGACTTTAAATAAATATTACGATTCAATTGAAACTATTAATGATTTAATAACACCTTTATTGACGAATAAGTTTAAAATAATTGATTTTCAAAGTATATATATGAAATCAATTAAAGTAATAAGTTCTATTTAATTTTTATATTTATACTTATAAAATATTAAATATTTGTTTGTTTATTTTTAGCAAATATATTTTAATAATAACAATAATTTATTTAAGCTTGTTGAGTCTGTTAAAGACGGATATGATTTGATAAGAAGATATCCGAAAAAATATATTATAATCAAAGATAGAATGACATTGAGATATATGAACTATGCAGAGAAATTTCAGCAAACATTGCCCCCGCTCAGTTTTAATTCAATATTTAGTACCAATTTTATCGCAATTGTTATGCAAAAAAAGTTTAGATTTAAACAACAAATTAACAGAATGTAAGTTAAGTAACAATTATTTACGTAATTTTTATAACTATAATATAAAAAATTAACTTGATTATACACAGTATTTCAGATATGGCAAAAGCGGGCTTAGTTGAATATTGGATAAGAAATATATTTAACAATAAAACTAACCAAGAACAAGAGAATTTAGATAAATCCGATAAAAGCATTCATTCATTAAATTTATTGCAATTGCATTTAAACAATACTCATTAGGATGTTTGGCTGCATTTCTTATATTTATTGCCGAAATTATTTATATATTTATAATTTATAAATTATTAACATTATTTAATTTTATCAATAATTATTTCAATATAAAATTTAATCTCTAATATTATTTGTACTAAATTTTTTAAATTTAATTTTTATATATTAATATTTATCAGTATTTATCTAAACACTTAATATATATATATAACAAATAACAAGATGTTTATTAGAATTATATTAATAATATATTTTGAATAATTAAATTTATTATAAACTAATTTTTTTTTTATAATTTGTAATTAATTTTTTTTAATAATCTATTGTAATTAAAATGATTATTTTCAATTATAAAAATTATTAATAATTTATAGATTATTTTAACATTACGTTTAAATGTCAAATATTCTAAACAAGTTTATTGTTTTGTAAAAATTTTCATATTTTTATTTAAATTATAGATGTTTTGGCCTTAGATATGTTTAGTAAACATACCAGTCATATAAGAGGTTACAATTATAAGTGAGGAGAAAATAATTGTTAATTATAACCAGGCATGAAAACAATTTGAGTTTCTCTTTAAAGATCTCTGCTATTTTAAAATAACATAAGTCTTATTTACTAATTTTTCTACATTGCTAAGCAATATTAAACAAATGGTACCAAGTGGCACCGAAAACTTGAAAAGCTTTATGCCCAGAGTGGATTTTAAAAATATATATTTGAACGATCGAATAAATATTTTTGCTTGTATGCTTCTTAACTATTAACTTTAGATAAAACTTAGTTAAATTACTACAAAAAATTAAGTTAAACCCAATTTCAATTAATTTTACTTTAATTACTTTTTAAACTTGTGTATTTGTAAAATAATTTCTATTGCTTTTTCTATTAAAATTATTAAAATTAAAACTAAATTTTAAATTTTAATTTAAGTTATAATTGTATTATTGCGTCATTATTGTAAATGTTCAATGTGTTTCAAGATTACAAATAAAAACTTTAATCATTAACTAAAATATTAAATTTAAACTTATGTATATAAATATACAGTAGAAATCTTTCGTTTTTTCAAGAATAAATAGACCTCTAATAGACCTCCAAAGCGGCTCTGTTTATGCCTGATTATAACGTAGCGTACCTGTAAAAAGCGTACCAGCAATGTTACTTAGCTTGAATATTTTATTTTTAATTTAAGCTTCAAATTGCAAAGCAACAGCTAATTAACTATTTTTGTCAAATGATATTAATATATAACAAATGCTCCGGAGCGCGCTTTCCTACTTCATTGTTTTTGAGCACATAAATATAAACCTGACTTCTACAAATTACCTATTAAAAGTGTTTTCAATTGTTTTTAATTTACTAAATATATTTAAATTAAAATTATATTATATTATCTTAATAGATTAAACAAATTACATTAAGTTTTATAATAGAAAATAATTTTCTAAAATTTTAGCCAATGTTTCAGATGTAAAGAGTTAGATCAGAATTCATCTCTGAATTTGAAAATTGGCATTTATTTTTACTAACAGTTGGTTTGCACAGGTAGATTGGCATTTGGTATTTTTTCCTTAATATTTTCCATCGGTCATATCCTCTAAGTTTTTTGGCCAAAAATAGGAGATTTTTTCTAAATTAATGCTAAATTTAGTTTAAATTCAGTTATATTAACTAAATCTAGTTTAAATTTGATTTAAATCCAGGTAATTTAGATATCATTTTATCATAAATTTGTAAGACTTTTTAGCGTCAAAATAAATTTTTCTGATTTTTGGTTAAATATTTTGAGAAAATCCCATAAATCCCTCTGAATCGATCAAAATCATAAATTTCTAATTAATAGAACTAGATGAATATTATAATTTTTTATATAATTTTTCGGAGAAAAAAGTTTCTATATTTATACTTCATTAAAATAATATGAAGATATTTATTCAAAATAAAACATACAACTTCATTTATATAAACAAATATTAAACTGGTAAAACTTTGTAGAAATGACTTTTTTACTTGTTAACTAATTTAATTATTAAAAGTATGTAAAATGTATTTTGAATTTTGAACAAATATCTTCCTTTAATTTATATAATAGATTTTTATTCTAATAACTAAACTATATTAAATCAATAAAATATTTTTTTGTAAATATAAATTAATTAACTAATTGTTTAAACATTAAATATTTTAAAAGCTATTGCTTTGTTTTGACCTTAGTTGCTATTTATTTAATTATTAGTATAAATATTCTTTAAAATATTTAACGGCTAAACGATTTTAAGTTTTTAATTTTTATTATATATAAATTAAGTTATATAAAATTAAAAATTAATAAAATAATGGATAAACTAATTAAGTCATTATTTTTTATGATCTGTTTATCCATTTGTTTGTATCAAATGTTTCAAATATTTGAGATTTACTTCTCATACAAAACGACAACTTTTGTTAACTACGAAAAAGAGGAATACATTTCATTGCCGGCAATCACTATATGTGCGAAAAAGAGATATATTTTAAATGAAAAGTATTCGAAAATATTTGGAGATTTAAATGAGAAAGAGATTGAGAAACGTCTAAATAGTCTAACAGTTGGTCAACAGTTTGAAGCAATTCAGTCATCAATTGATTTATTCAACAATAGCTGTGAAGTCATAAAACCGATTGGAATCAACTCAACGGAACTCAACATTAATTGTGAACTAATAGCTCCGATCAGACACTCATTGGAATTGATCCGAACCTGTTATACATTCTTCTCACAAATTAATGGCGAGTCCGACGACAGATATCAGACAAAAGATAACATTTTAATTCAATTAAAAGAACTCTTTGTACTCAGAATACACACAAAAGCAGAATTCGAGCTAATTCTACACTCGAGAAGCGAACAAATATCAAATGATTTAAACAAAAATCGTTATAATTTTAATACATTTGACGGAAAAATAGCTTTTGTTAAATACAGTGAAATAAAACTAAACCGAATGTCTAGTCCTTATGAAACCGATTGCTTCGATTACACAAAAATTGGCCACAAATCACATTCTGATTGTATTAACAAATGTAGATTCAATGGCACTAAACATAGTTTGGATCAAATTCCAGGAAATTATATGATTTATCAGAAGTTAAATAAGACTTTGGTTAACATCGGATTAGATGATTATATGGGTTTGGATGAGACAATCGGTGATAAATGTGTTAAGAAGTGCGGAAAACATAGCGACTGCGCTTCTCAATACTATACACTTTATGGAAGCAGTTCTAGACCTAATAAACTGAATAAATGTTTGTTGATTATATATCCGCCCCATAAGCCAGCCCTAGTGTTAACCCATTCCCCGAAAATGTATTTCTCAGAGTTTGTCTCATTTACCGCCAGTTTAGTCAGTCTTTGGTTTGGGTTTTCGTTTCTCATGTTTTCCGATTTATTTACTATTTGTGTCAAATATTTATTTAAATATTTTTGCAAAACTTTAATTGTTAAAAATAATTTTAATTTTTATACAATTAAGTCAAACAAAATTGGAATTGAAAGTACATTGCCAAACGGTAACAAACTAAACCAAGTTTCAAGTTTGTATTAAAAAATGTACAAAAATGTTTCTTGTTTAAATAAAAGAGTGTTAACTGTAAAACAATTTGTTATATGTTGGCAATTGTTTAAAGCATACTTAATTACTATTGCTAAATTTTTAAATTAACGTTTTATACTTAAATGTTAATTCCAATATTTTATCACTATTGGTATATTAGTTTTGGCAAACTAAAAATTAATTAGAACACAATTTAACTCAAGTTTGATCTTATTTTCTAAAACAAATTTGCTTAGTTAAACAAATATAATATATTAAATTTCACGCATTTATCACATGTTCTAATTTTTATTTTATTAAAATAATCTAGTTAGATTATATTTTATTAATTATTTAATCAATATAAAACATAAGACAAAGTAAATTAATAAAATAAAATTTTATTAACTTTAATGACATTATTAAATAAATTCAATTTATATTTAAATAACATTAACCAAAATTAGTATAAATATATTTGAAATATAAAATACTGAATAAAGTATTTGTAATAAATTGTAAAATTATAAATTAAAGTTTTAATAAAATAAAAATATTAAAATGAGCTTAATGAATTTTTTAAACAACCATTTTTTATTATTTGCAAAACTTCTGTTTTGGTTTCATCGCATTTTTGGTATGACTTTCGGTGGTTTGGCTATCGATCAAAACGGAAAAATATTAATTTACGAGTGCTATAAATATTATGATTATTTAATAATAATATTTATTTTAGGATTAAATATAAACCATCTAATGTTTACAATTAATACTACAGATTCATTTATTAAAGCAATATCACACAAATATTTTAAATTAATTTTAATTGGATTTATTATTTTAGTGAGTATGCAGTTAATAACAAGAATTTATATTGCGTATTTTATTAACAGATATGGTTTTATTTTAATTAATACATGTATTAAAAATTTTGAAAATTTACTTAAGATAAAAATTACAAGAAAAATTATTTTTATTTTATTTATCTGTTTAATTTTGTTAATTTTATTATTTATAATTCTTTGCAATTATTTTAAATTAATAAAATTAATATTGATTTTATTATTACACTTGATAAATTTTGTTTATACCTGGGCAATACAAGTTATAATATGGATTATATCTATGTACTGTTCTAATATGCTAGATGATATCTTTAAAAATTTAAACAATTATGCAATCTTAAAAAGGGGTACAGTATTTAAAATAATTGTATTTGTATAATTAAATTTATATTGGTAGAAATTATTAATGTACAAATATTAAATTATTAACATATTAATTAATTTATTTTATTTTATATTAAGCATCAATACAAATAAAAACAATCGATAATAATATTTTGCAAAATAAATTAAAATTTATCAAGATCAAAAACACAATTACTAAATTGGACTATTATTTGTCGTATGTTTTTTTTACTAAAAATAATATCAAATATTTATGTTATTATGCTTTGCGTAAATTTTACGGTTTTAATGAGTAAAGATCCAACAATAAAGAGCCAAGCTACTTTAATTACATATGTTACATTGCTAGCAATTATTGAATTAATCATTACTTGTTTTGTTTTATGAATTAATTGGAGAAAAAGCATCAAAAATAAGTGAAGTTTTGGATAGATTTAAAGCAAATGATTTGTCTGTTTATGAATACAAAGAATGGCTTCTGTTTGCGAATATGAGTCGTAAAACTCAATTCGGTTTTACTATGGGAGGCTTTGCTCATTTCGGTATTGAATTTAATTAAAAAATAATTATTTAATTAATTATTTTTTTTATAACAGATATTTGCATTTGTATTGAATTATACGGTTATTCTATTCCAAACTACATAACTCACATTTAATAAAAATTCTTATTTTTATCATATTTACACTTTTAATTAATTTAATATCAAATGTTTAGTTACAGTCAAAACTATACAGTAATCTCAGTAAAAATATGCACAATAAATCTCATTTATTCAAACTAGTCAGTTAGTAAATATAATCAACGTGAATCAAATTATTTCAGTTATCCTGGCAGGCTGGCGCAGTGGTTCAAGGCATACGACTGCAGTTAACACTAACTTAACAAACATATTGGGTTTAAATCCCGTCTGAACTAATTTCTCCTCAAGTTTAATATGGGTTAGGAGGGGCAAGACGAACACGGGCTGCTTACCAACCGCCGTTAATTGGTAATATACAAGCGGTTTATCCAAAAACGATTTAACAAACTATATAAATACGTATACGGAGCTTTCAGGTGTGTGCTCATAAAGCTATGAACACAATCCAGAGTTACCATACCTTACGGTGAAGTGACGATCTCTGACTGAGTTAAAAATTCCGGTTGTGAAGAAAGAAAGCTTTCGGGAGTGATAAAACAAATTATTGCAGTTTTTGTATCTGTTCATTTGAAAATAAGTTTATATAGTATTTAAATAATAATAGTTATAATTTTTTGTATTTTTAACTGTATTTTTATAAAGAATAATGTTGTGAGTTGGGTTGTACTAAAATTTAGCATTTTAATTTATTTTAAAATAATTGCCATGCTAACAATTATATTTATTTGTATGATAACAAGTATAATAAAATTAATTCAACTATATGTGTTGAATTAAAATTAGTTTAATCTCATGTATTTAAATCAAATACTGTACATCAATAAATATATGAAATAAAAACAAATAGCAGTCATTTAAATTGTTTTATTGTTTATTAATTTAATTACATAATTGAGTTAAATAAAATAATAAAAAAATAAAGTTGACTATAAAAAATTAATATAAAAAGTAATTTTTTTTATAAGTGTCCTGTACGTTTAAAAATTTTAATGAATAAAAGCGCAAGAAAAGAAAGAATCTAGTATAAAAACAAATTAGGTTTAAAAATATATTATTTATATTATGAGAAATTATATTATTTACTTCATAACATTTAAATGTATTAATTGTAAATAACTTCCAACACGAAAAACCAATTCTTTTATTATTAGAAAGCTCAATCAAAGTTTGCAACTATAAAAATAATCATGATAATTATTAACATATTTTAAGAAGTGTTTTGTTTATTTTTACTTTTAGTTTAATGAATAAATTGGAATTAGATTTTGAATATCTATTAAATAGTCGTATTAATAGTTTATGTGTTTTATTCGCTTCGGTATTGACTGAAGAAGCGGTAAATATAACAAATAAAAAAATTAAAAATATGACTAAAAATGAATAAATCCAAATTAGCTTGATTATTAAATACATTGGTTTAAATATAATAACAATTATTTGGAATATAGCAACGCTTCCGATAATAATCCAGAAAAATAGCAAATATTTAGACCAATAACTGGTATTGTATTCATTGATTTCAATATATATTGAGTTAATTGTATTAATAATTTTTGATATTTTTATATTAATTCTTGTAAATTTTATTACACGATTAATTAATGTAATTTTACTTTTTATATAATTACATAAAACGTAAAAGTAAAAAACTTGATAGGTAAATATTAACATCGAATTAAACATAAATAAACTAAATATCAATGCGTTTGGAATACCAAGAAATATAATTTCATTAAAAGAACAATTGACAATAAATGGGATTAACATTATAATAAATGCTAAAAGTGGAATAATTTTTTCTACATCAAATTTAATTAATTTTAATAAAATATTAGTTTTATTAATTAATTTCCTGATTTGTTGTTCATCTGTGAGACCTATACTTATAGGCGAACGCAAACCCGACATCATTTCAAA
>JAQFXP010003402.1:0-12611 GCA_034693685.1 Belba bartosi | reverse complement strand
TGCTTTTAAAAGTTCATGTTTTACTAAGAATGCATTAGAATCTATAATTTTGAATTTAAAATAATCAAATATATTGTAAATTAAATATTGTTTTAAATCAAAATTATACGAAAACAATTAAGATATATTATATGGAATTAATTTTAATCTATAAACAATTATAAAACAATTATAAAAGCAAACATATATTTACTAATTTTAAATAAAATTTATTCTAAAATGTAATGCAATTGTACCTAGATATAATTGCACTTTAATCAGAAATTTAGATATAATTGCGGCAATTGTATGTCAGGGGTTACGGTACTTATAAGCATTATATGACTTTAAAAAATAAATTCAATTGCAATCACTTTTATTGTTATCCACAAACGGTGGACTCGATTGCAAAACTAGTCATTAGAAAAGTTTTTTTTGTATACCTTTCCTCACATTATATATTGAAATAAATTTTTATTTTAAGTCTAGTATTTAATGATTAGTTTTTCACAATTTTTATTTAACTTAAATAATTGCAAATCACTTAAGACTTATCTGAAAACCAAAATTAATTTCAAATACATTAGTCTCGAAAACGAGCGATAATGTCAAACGACGTCTAAATTATTTCTTGAAATACGAGTTAACATAGCTTTGAATCAACTGTTTATCAGTTTTCGACTTCGAATGTATGTCGCGTTTGTTGGAACCGATTGACGACCTCTTCTTCGGACTTGGCTTTAGGGCCGAAATATTCGAACTCTAAAACAGAAATAATTAAAATCTAAACTAAATTTTAAAAAAAACTCTTAAATACAAAAATCAATTCAATCAACACCTGATCCGCCGCTTTTGGCTCTAATTTCTTAACTTTATTCTCAATTTTAGTCTTTTTCTCAACATCTGGTCTATCGACTACCTGTGCCTTAACAGCCCGTTCTGTAAGTCTATATCCCTGGCCTTTAGTGCGTTTGAGTTGACCTCTGGCTACAGCCCTTCTGAGCCCGTGTTTGATGTGAGAGTCGAAAGACTTGCGATCGGATCCGACATTAGATTTCGACAAAATGTGTCTAAAAATTAAGACATAAATCAATTTAAATGTTTCGCAAATTCTAATTAAATAATAGTATTTTTATTACTTAAGAATTTCATTACGAGATGAGCCGTTCCTATCGTCCAGTGCTCTGATGGCACCGATAGCCATATCCGAGTATTTCTTGTGTTTGACCGCACACTCGGCCTCAATCGCACCACTAGTGCTCTGTCGGCCCGACATATATGCCTTAATTTTTGATTGAATTCTTGTATTAATTGTTTAATTCAATGTCTTCTCAACACTTGAATCACTCGATTGCAATGTTTTCACAAATTTTACTCCAATTTCAAGTGATGTCAATGTTTTTGATTTCAATTGTATTTTCGCTAAACTTATCATTTATTTCAATGTTATCGTCGATTAAAAGCGAAATTTTAATTGTTTTACTCATTTTGTGAGCAATTAATTAAAATAAACACTAAATTATATAAACATTTGCGTCACGTGTTTGGCGTTTAAACTAAAACAAAATTGATTAGAAATGATCCATTCCTAAAATCTAAATTGCACCATTTTCTTGTACGTCTAGCATAATAATCTGTATCACTAAGGCATTATAAATCAAACGTTATTTATGTATAAATAATTAATGTTTTCTCAGCGCTCTGAACTGGCTATATTGTATTTTAATATCAGTCATCAACAACGTAAATACTATTTAATTATTTATCTAAACCCTAATAACTTGGATGCGCCATTGTTATCTATTAATAGTTATAATCGAGCAATTAAATATTTAAATTTTTTTCAAATATAACTTGATCTATTATTTTTAATTTATGGTTGCTAAAATAACATACAACCTCAAGAAATGTGTTTTTAAAATAAAATAAATTGGTTTTATATTTGTTTGTATATTTTAAAATTTGAAAAAATCAAGTACAGTATATAACAGGAATTGTGAATGGGGGGGGGCAGCCAACACCCCCTGATTTTGAAAATTTGGACTTATTTCCCCTTCCCCCTAGCATTTGGTCTGCGAAAAGTTACTCCTCTCAACTTTTTTTTTGATTTTTTGCCCGAAATTAGGGAATTTTCCCTAAATTGATGATAAATCTAGTTAACTTAGGTAAAATTTCAGCATAAATATAGGGTTTTTGAGCGTTTTTGGGAAAAATCCCTTCCCTGATCCCCTCCTGGATCGGCTGACCTTTTCAATCCCTGGTATATAATCATTACAAAAGCACAAAATAGTTCCAATAGTTATAAAAATTACCAAGATATTAAAATAATATACAGTAGTTAATGACGTAATGAGAATAAAAACGCGGTTACATTTGAAATTTAAATAATATTAATCGGTTTGATTTTTAATATACTCTTGAAAATAGTTTTTAAAATACACTTTACGAATGAGAGTGCTTTGAAAGACTGGTATTTGTTTTTTCGAATCGATGTCAGTATTATCGCTATTTTTAGTCGTTCGATGCAAAGCAATTATTCGCATGGTTGTCGTCAAAATTGTAACAAGGTCATCATTTCGATAGTTTTTAATTAATTGTGTGACAAGATCCTGTATAAACAATGAGCCACGGCGTTTATCCCGGTACGAGTAATAGCTAAAAATATTTTTGCTTAATAAGTTTCCATGATATACAGTATTTTTCTTAATTAAAATTAAAACCTTGCTTGCTCCAAGGCATAATACAATAAAAAGATTAATGAATAATATTTGTATAAGAATAAATTATAAAAGTAAAAAATAAATATATATATAAAATAATAAATTGAAAACGCTTAATTTAACATAAAATTATTAAAATACCCTTTCATATTTGAATATGCTATTAAGAAATCGGCATGGATTGGAATCTTGACTATCTTGGTAGTCGAACCGCCATCAGTAACATCTGTGCGCTCGTCGTTATCAGAATGAATCAAGCTCGAATTATCAGTAATTTCAACCTCTACATCAGCGCCAGAATCGCTTTTATATCCGCGACATGCCTAGTTAAAGTTTATCTAATAATTAAACTTGCAAAATTTATATGTACTTTCTAATAACCTGAATAATAAAAATTTTCGGCTTTAAAGCGAGCGTGGCACAATTAACAGGATTAAATAATTTATAACAATTATCGAATAAATATGTCTTGTCATCTGAGGCGACCAGTTTATCATCTTTGCCGTGAGTTAATACACAGCAAACAAGACAGCCGTAATCAGTAAAATCATCCCGGGACACTAATAATATTAATATAAAAAACAATCATGGTTAAATCATATTAATACAAATAATTCAAATTTATAATTAAGCCTAATGTGAGAGCAAAGACAGGTAAGAAAGTTGAAAGTATTTTAGTGATTCAAATGCAATAAATGTTTGATTTCGAAACTATATATTTATCGAAAAGCAATACAAACAAAATAACAGAAACTTTGCTTGTTAGAAATTTAATAATGCAATTTCAAAAAAGTTTTGATTAAATAGATTGAACACAAACTCTAACATTGATTCATAATTTGTCTGATCTCAGCTCTGGTCCTATCGGTGTGAGTGACAACTTCGAAATGTACGCAATCATTGAAGAACTTTTGGAGCGCTTCGACGTCTTTATCAGTTCCGTCTCTTCGGGAATACTTTTTGAAGTTCTCGTTGTTTATGATAACACACTTTCCGGCCTTTTTGTGACTCATATTATATTTGTCTGAATTGAGTAATTGAAGAGTCGATTGAAATGTCGATTGTAAAGGCAATTGAACTTCGCTGGCGTCCTCTGAATCTCTATTGTATTTAATTAAACATATGTTTAAAATATCTATCCAAATATTTAACCATTTAACTAAACATTAAATGATAAATTTTTTACTAGTTAATTTTAATTTACTATATTATGCTATGTACAGTAATATACATACATCTCATATGCGCTATCATCCGAACTATAATTGTTTGCTAAAACATAACGCAATTAAATTTAAATTGCCAAATTAAAAATTATTTAAACAAAATAATTAATTTTAAAACAAATTTTAAATATAATTAAATACTTACAAGCCATTACAAGTCTTTTTGATTAATTAAAAATCACAAAAATTCTTAAAATAATCTAAATTTTTTAAATATAGTTCAAAATTTCGAAATTAATTCAAATTAACAAGTAAACAAAGAAGCCAAGTTGGACTTAAAATAGCAAGAAATACTGATTTCTTGAAACATCAGCAAAGTATGTGGCATGTTACTTACAAAACCACTATTTGAATGTTTGAGAATATTATCCTGATTGGTTAGTTTTGCTTTTTGATGCATTTATTGGCTTATTGTTCAAGGAGTGCTATATTAAGTGTCATATTTGCAATAAATATTTAATGTAATTTAGAGTCTGCAAACATATTTTATAAATTATTATTTTTGTTAGGCCTGGCTTTCTAATGATGTCTTAACTCCAGATTTAACTATAAATAAATTAAAACACAATTTCTTAAGCTATAAAAAAGATTTTGTTTTATTTAAGAAATTTTAAGATCAGAAAATATAAGTAAATAGTTTGAGCGCTGGTCTGAGAGTGAGGCTCAATGTTGAGAATATTCTGCATTCAGTGCCGATCACTCTTCAGTTTTAAGGCAGCAATACGTGAGCGTAAATTAGGTCTAGCTAGTCAAAACTCTTAAGTAAATCTTTAAAAATATTTAAAGTTTACAGTTAATTGTTCAAGTAATAAAATTTTCCACTGTTAAATTAACCAATCTGATTGAGTCTTTCATGCAAACTAATGGAAATGTTTAAAAATATATAACTCATTTTAAACAAGTTCATTTATAAACCGTAGTGGAAGCAAACAAATTAATTTACCAAGCAAATTGTTAAAAATATTAAAATAAATAATTACTTTAATTTATATTAAAATACATTTACACTAAAAAAATACTAATTTATTCTGGTAACTTTAACAAAAAATAAATACTAAATATTTAAATGTAATATTGAAAATATAATTATATTTTCACTGGAATTTTATTATCTTGACAGATTATATTCCTAAAAATAAATTTACCCAGTTAAAAATATTAATAATTTTACAAAAATAAATTAAAAACCAAACAAAACTATAGCACAAAATAAAGTTTTAAATCAAATCAGTAATGTTTGACAAAATTTTATTTATTTATCAAATTTTACGAAATTTCAATTAATTTACATTATTTTCAAAATTAAATTAAATTCAATTATTTGTGAACTTTCCTAATATGACGATTGAGATCATTAACCGCTGAATAGCTTTTATCGCATCCATCGAAACGACATTTGAGTCGTATATTCTGGTGTCGGTTCTGGTGATCGATCAATGAATGCGATTGAGTGAACCTCTTTCCACAGTCCGGCCAATTGCACGGATAGGGTTTGACCGACAGATGTATATTCTTATGTGTATTCAATTCAACAAAATTATTGAAACCCTTATCACACGAATCGCATTTGAATTGCCGTTTATTTAAGTGTATATTCATGTGATCATTGAGTTTAGCGCTCGCGATAAATGATTTGTCACACCCGGGCCACTCGCACCGGAATTTACGCACTTCTCGATGCAATTTCTGATGCAATTGTAATTCCGAAAGAGTTAGGAAACACTTTCGGCACTCGTTTTGATTGCAAACGAATTGTCGAATATTTTTATGTTTCAAATAATGTCTTTTTAGATAACTTTTGTCGGATGTCTCGTACGTACAGTCGCTGTATTGGCACTTAAACTCCTTCTCCTTCCGGTGCAGAGCACTGTCGTGTTTATTCAATTGATAATTCGAAATAAACTTTTTGTCACAGCTCTGGCACTGGAAGGGCCGGTCGTTTTTGTGTCGACGTATATGCGCTTTGAGGTAAGCGTTTGTAAATGTTTTGTAATCGCATTCATTGCACTCAAAGCGTCGGTTTTCCGATAGTTTTTGATCCGTTCGGTGAGTCTTCTTGTGTGCCCACAGAGCTGGTGCGGTTTTATAAGTCTTAACACACCCGGGCCAAATGCACCGGTAAGGTCGGGCATCGCTATGAGTCTTCTCGTGTAGAGTTAGATAATATTGGCTATAAAAGCCATTCCCACATATAGAGCACCGGAAGGCTCTGTCGTTGTTGTGTCGGCACATGTGATGATCGAAATCGCGCTTTACTTTGAATGTAAGCCCACATTCATCGCACCGGCGGTTGGGTTTGGGGTTGGCTTTGGGTTTAGGTTTGTCTCTATTATGCGACGACTTATGGCGAATCAAATCAAGTGATTGACTGAAGACTCGATCACAAGAATCGCATTTATATGTCTGAACCGAGTAGTCCGGATTCGGATCTATTGGTCTGTTTTGCGTCAGAACTGATAAACAGTTTATCGATTCATTCGGTTTTGGATTAGTCTTCGAATCAATACTTATATCTGTTTTTATATTTTCGCCAAATATTTCATTAAATTCTTCAATACTTTTGTCATTACTTTCAATAAAATATTTTTGTTTCTGATTCAAGACTTCTTTGTATTCATTGTCCAAATCCTTAAATATTTTTAAGTCTTTTAAACACAAATTAGTCGTCAATTGATTGAAACACAGATTTAAATGAGTTTTAAATCCAATCAATACTTTCAAACATTTCTTCGCAAACATTAACTCATTTAATAGTCTATTGTTTTCGACAATCAATTCGTCAAAAATATCGTTTACTTTAATTGCAGACATTTTTCATTATTTAAATTTATTTAAACTAAAATTAAATCAAAACTTAAACTCAAATTCACAACAAAATCAAAACATTACGAAACAAAACACCAAAACAGTCATAACGTGTTGTCATAACAACAGACAATACTTTTACACAAATTATGCAAAAAATAGAAAAGTTTTAAAAATTGCAAAAAGTTTTCACAACATTTACAATAATTTATTTATTATTAAATTATTTTAATTATTAAATAAAATCTATTTATGTTTTTGTTTGATATGATATTTGAGGTCAAGAATAGAGAAATAGCTTTTATCGCATCCATCGAAATGACATTTTTGTCGAATATTCTGGTGTTTATTCTGGTGTCCGATTAAACATTGCTTATTGCTAAAACTCTTTTCACAGTCCGGCCAATCGCACGGATAGGGTTTGACCGACAGATGAATAATCTTATGAGACCTCAAAATCTGTAAAGTATTGAAACCCTTATCACATGAATCGCATTTGAATTCTCGTTTATTTAAGTGTATATTCATGTGATCTCTGAGTTGAGTTGGCAAGACGAACGATTGGTCACACTCGGGCCACTCGCACGGGTATGGTAGCACTTGTCTGTGATATATCTGATGGCGTTTCAATTCATCATTAGTTAGGAAACACTTTCGGCACTCGTTTTGATTGCAAACGAATTGTCGAATATTTTTATGTTTCAAATAATGTCTTTTTAGATAACTTTTGTCTGACGTCTCGTACGTACAGTCACTGTATTCGCACTTAAACTCCTTCTCCTTCCGGTGCATAGCTCTGTCGTGTTTTATCAATATATAATTTGCGCTAAATTTTTTGTCACAGCTTTGGCACTGGAAGGGCCGGTCGTTTTTGTGCCGTTTTATATGCGCTTTGAGGTAAGCGATAGTAAATGTTTTGAAATCGCATTCATTGCACTCAAACCGTTTGTTTTGTGATAAAAGTTTTCGATCCGTTCGGTGAGTCTTCTTGTGTCCGTACAGAGTGGAAGACATCTTAAATCTCTTATCACATCCGGGCCAATTGCACCGATAAGGCCGGGCATCGCTGTGTGTCTTCTCGTGTACACTTAGATTGATTTGTTTATAAAAGCCTTTTCCACATATAGAGCACCGGAAGGCTCTGTCTTTGTTTTGTTGGCAAATGTGTTGATCGAAATCGTGCTTTACTTTGAATGTAAGCCCACATTCATTGCACCGGTGGTTGGGTTTGGGTTTGGGTTTGACCGGCAGATGAATATTCTTATGAGACTTCAATATACTTAATGTATTGAAACCCTTACCACAAGAATCGCATTTGAATTGCCGTTTATTTAAGTGTATATTCATGTGGTCTCTGTGTTTAGCTCTCGTGAGGCATTTCTTCTCACACCCGGGCCACTCGCACGGGTATGGAAGCACTTGACTGTGAAATTTCTGATGGTGTCTTAATTCATCAATAGTTAGAAAACACTTTCGGCACTCGTTTTGATTGCAAACGAATTGTCGAATATTTTTATGTTTCAAATAATGTCTTTTTAGATAATTTTTGTCTGACGTCTCGTACGAACAGTCACTGTATTCGCACTTAAACTCCTTCTCCTTCTGGTGCATAGCTCTGTCGTGTTTTATCAATTGATAATTCATACTAAACTTTTTGTCACAGCTCTGGCACTGGAAGGGCCGGTCGTTTTTGTGCCGTTTTATATGCGCTACTACAACGGATAGTAAATGTTTTAAAATCGCATTCATTGCACTCAAAGCGTAGGTTTTGTGATAAAAGTTTTCGATCCGTTCGGTGAGTCTTCTGGTGTCCGTACAGAGTGGAAGACACCTTAAATCTCATATCACACCCGGGCCAATTGCACCGGTAAGGCCGGGCATCGCTGTGTATCTTCTGGTGTAGACTTAGATGGATTTGTTTATAAAAGCCTTTCCCACATATTTGGCACCGGAAGGCTCTGTCTTTGTTTTGTTGGCAAATGTGTTGATCGAAATCGTGCTTTACTTTGAATGTAAGACCACATTCATAGCACCGGTGGTTAGAATTAGGGTTAGGGTTGGGTTTGTCTCTATTATGCGACGACTTATGGCGAATCCAATCAATTGATTGACTGAAGACTCGATCACAAGAATCGCATTTATATGTCTGAACCGAATAGTCCGGATTCGGATCTATTGGTCTGTTTTGCGTCAGAACTGATAAACAGTTTATCGATTCATTCGGTTTTGGATTAGTTTTTGGTTTGAATTGATTTTCACTCAAATCGTTGTCTATTTGTCTGTTGTCTTCATTCGAACTGTTATTTCCGTCGTTATCATCGGTTCCCAAATCATTAATTTCTTCATTTAAGTCATCCATTTGTCTCACATTGTCTTCAGTTCCAACTATTCCACTCTTTTCGATGTCTTTTATATTTCCAACTCTTCTGACAATTATTTCTCTGTTTTTCACATTTAACTCATTTTTGTCTTTTATTATAATTTTCAGATCAGGTCTTAAACTCGTGTTTTGTTTCGGATTTTTAATTAATACAAAATTGTTAAACGAATCGACAGTTTGTTTGCAATCAATAGTTGTTTTTGTATTTGAATTGAAATTTTTGTCAATTATTTCTCCGATTTTCGTATTATTATCACTGAAATTGAGTTTATTTTCGTTTAAAATAAGTTTATATTCTTTCTCTAATTCTTCAAATAATTGAATTTGAATTGAATTCAGATTTGGTTTGAATTTAATGTAAATATAACTTAAATTAGTTTTAAATTTATTCAATACTTTCAAACATTTCTTCGCAAACAATAACTCATTTAATAGTCTATTGTTTTCGACAATCAATTCGTCGAAAATGTCGTTGACTTTAATTGTAGTCATTCTCTCATTAATTGAATTAATTCAAACAAAAATTAAATCAAAATTTAATCTAAAATTCATCTCAAATTCAAAACATTTTTGTAAACAAAACATCGAAACAGACATAACGTGTTGTCATAACAACAAACAATACTTTTACACAAATTATGCAATAAATGAAAAGTTTTGAATAAAATAAAAAGTTTTCGAAATTTTGCCTAAAAGACCAAATATTTTTTTGAAGGGTTTACCTTTTCGGGGACCAGATGATAGGGATGTGGCGGATAAATGTCAATTTTTGAAATCAAAGGAAATTTTTTCTTAATTCCTCCATCTCAATTTCTGGTGTTAACCCAATTCGGTTGCATTTATTTTTTTAAATAAAATTATTTAAAAATAAAATAAAATAACTAATTATAATAATATTTAACAAATAAATTTAAAATATACAAGATTACAGTGTAATTGATTATATACTGTACAATATTTCTTAATTTTTTAGTAATCATTGCAAATAAATAATTATTGCAAATAAATGTATGAAATTATTTATAATATATAAATATAAACAAGTAATATTTAATATGTTTTTTTAATAATTATAATTTTATTAATTTAACCAAAGTTTACCTTTTTAAATTAAATAATTAACTTGTATTGTACAGAGTAATTAAATTTGCTTTCTTAAAATGTAACTGTTAAAATACAATATTACATGATAATTTATTTTTATAAAATTTACAAATTAATTATTATTAAAAATATATTTTATGAATATATTTTGCAATTATTCACAAAATATAATTTAAAACAAATCAAAAAATTTAAAGTTAAATGCAAATGTTTATAACATTCAATATATTAGATAACATGACTCAAATTTAATTATAGTTTAGTTAATTGATTAGTATTTAATAGTTTTTGATTTTTTTGTTACTTATTATTTGCACATTAATATTTAATAAAAAATAATAAAATTTTACCATGTTTTAAAAGTAATTTTTTACATTAAAACATATAAAAAATTTCAATTATTAATATTTATGTTAACTTTGTAATAAATATTTGCAAAACAAAAACTTAATTAAATTTTAAAATTTCACTTATTATTATAGTTTATTCCAATTAGTGTTAACCAAATTCCGTTACACTCTTTCGTTATAAAATGATTTTAAAATAAAATAAAATAAATAATTATAAAAATATTTAACAAATAGCTCTGAAACAAACACAAGCAAAGCAGCATGTAAACCCATTAGAAAGGTTAGCATCGTACCACGGATATTGTTTAAATTTAACCGTTTCCAAAAATTGGAATAGTTAATTAATCCAGGTGATGGTGAGTTTAGTGCTTTTTCTAATTCAAATTCATAAATTCCATTTGATTGCATTCGCGATATTCTAATGAACAAAATTTATATTTTAGTAAATTTCCAAACGTTTTCGGAATCTTTTAATTAATAGTCTAAAATATTTTAAAATATAATTTGTTTTATTAATTTACATAGACCAATTATTATATATACAATTATTACATAGACCAATTACTTTTTACTTTTTTGTGTTAATTGTACAACTTATTTAAAATTTAATTTAGAAATTGAATAAGAACAAATAATAATTAACAGTATAATTGATACAAATAATTCAAATAATATTTAGTTTATGTATAAATACTTTTGCAATTGTTTTATATTTAATTATTAACTAAGTCTTCAAGTTTTACTTTTTAATTCTCTCTCCCCTCTCCCCCTCTCTCTCCTCTCTCTCCTCTCTCTCCTCTCTCCTCTCTCTCCTCTGTTCTATTTTTAATTTTGACTAAAATTTAAACTATTTTTTAGATAATAAAAACTTACATTAGATTCAAGTTTTGTAAATTAGTTTTATTATTAAAATTTATGCCTGTTTCAAAATACTCCTCGATATAAATTAAAAAGTAAGAAACCATTCCATTTAATGGCTTTATAAAATAATTAATTTCGTCTTTAATTAATGTCAAATATTTTAAATTATTTAATAAATATTTTAAAAACAATGAAGAAGCAATAAAAACGTCATTATGATTTTCAATGTCATTAAATATATTTTTCAAATTAGAATTATTAAATATTATTTCATATGTATCATGTTGTACCATGCGTTTTTTAATTTCGAATAAAATTGGATTTAGATTGTTAATATTTTCAATTATTTTAACAAATAAACCTGGAGATACCAAAAAATTAATCTTTGATTTTTTTCAGTTTGGTTTTAAAATCAAATCCTCTAATGAAGTAATTGTATCAATTATATCACCACGCATTATTCTCCCAAACAGTTCGCCAGGAAATATTGATAAAATTAAAATACTTATCAAAAGCCATACACTTGTCAGCATTCTTTTTTTGTTTCCGATAATTTCTATTTTTACAGCCAATAAGCTCCAGAATGTTTTTATAAAACCAACCAATGAATTGTCGTTTACAGCAAAAAATATTGATATTGTTAAAGCAGAAATAACCAAGGCAATATATATTTCAACATTAAAACAATCCAAATAACTTATTAATGGCCAGTTATCTAATTTTATTGAAAACAAATTTTTAAAAATAACTTTAAAATTAATTCATATAATAAACAAGAATTACAAATTTTGGATTTTCCAACAATTGCGTTTAAAGTGTACATGCCAATAAATCGACTTTTATTGCCATCCATTAAATATTCCATAAATTTATTTGCAGAATATGGATACAGAAATAAACCATAATTACAAGATAACAAATTCCAAACTGCATGTACAACCCTTTCCATCAGGGTGGATTCATGAAAACGTATTTTAAAACTGAAATTATTAATTGTATATAAAAACCGGTTTAAAACAATACAAATCATAATTATTTTAAATTTGTTTTTTTAAATAAATAAAAATATTTTTGAAATAAATATTTTTATATGCAAATTTATACCCAGAACCTTTTAAATTAATTGTTCATATAGAATTTAATAATTAATTTAAAATTATTCAAATGTCTACAAATTGTTTTAATC
>JAQFXP010003401.1:0-12611 GCA_034693685.1 Belba bartosi | reverse complement strand
TGGTAAGAATCGGTGAAATAGATTTTTAGTAATAAATTTTTTAATTTTTTGCAATTACATAAGAAGCAAGCTTTATTTCACTTTTTATTTGTTTATTTATATTTTGTTTTGTTTAAATACACCTCTGATTAGTTTTAATACAATTTACTACCTTTGTAATCTAGGTAACCTGAACAGATTGTATAAATATTGATTAGATAATATTTATAATAAGATATTTCTCGAATATGTTGCTTATGTTTTTAAACTAACGCTTCTTTTATTTATATATTAATTATTTGTAACAATTTTTTGCATTAAATAATATTTAAATAAATTAATAAACTAGATAATTGTTACTTTAATAAACAAATAAATAATTATTAAATAACTATTACATATTTTGTATCTATTTATTACAATAGCAATTATCTTATCTTACAAATACAGTAATACAAATTCTTAAGAGTACTAATGTTGATCAAGGTTGGTTAAAACGAAATAATAAAATATTTTTAAATTTTGCTTTAATTTAAATAAAGTTATATTTAAAACTTTAAAACGAAAACTTTAATCTTCATAATTTTAAAAATTATCATTTAGCCCTTGCCCCAGTATTTGGTTAGAATAAAATACCTTCTGTTTTTATTTGCCGGTTGCCAAAAATAACCAGCAAATTTTTTATGCAAAATTAATACAGTTTTAAAAAATTACTGTTAAATCCAGTTTAAAATCAGTTAAATTAGATTAAATTGCTTCAATTATATAGGTTTTTTTTAATTTAAAAAAATATTTCCATATGTTTTTGACCAAATTTTTTAAATAGAATTTCCTCATTTGTTTAAAAACATTAAAATATTTTTGCAAATTAATAGCGACAAGCAAAACATAAAATGAGGCATCTATTTTTTGGGTTAAAACATAGTGGCAAACTTAATCAACAAATTTTTAAACTGGAAATTATATTTTCTACCAGCTTTGCTAATTTGAATTAAGATAATTACATTATTTAGCAAAAATTATGCAAATTATACAAAGTTCTTAAAAATGTCGAGATTTTAGACAATTTTGGTTAGATTTTAAAGACTTTTGAGTTGGTCTACTATTTTGCCTGTGGAGTCTTGATAACCTAGTTTAAAACTATAAATGTACAAAGTTAATATTTAGTTAATAATATTGCACAATAGACTAAAAAATTAACTTTGATGTTAGCCGTCCCATAAGATTGTCTTTCGCTACAAAAATTGCAATACTGTTGAACAGAGTTAACGAAGAGTTAAGATGAAAAGTAAATAATCGAAACTATTATTAGTCATATGTCGTCTTGCTAAAATAATTCGGGCAAAAAGTAGTTTGTTGACAATATAATTATTGCTATTTTTAGTTTTAATAAAGTTTTCTCTCAATAATATTTGATTTTCTTATTACGTTATGATTTATTTAGTTTGTTTTTTGTGGTTATTTTTGTAATAAAATTTTTTTCTTAGAAATTATTTATTTTTATTATTATATTTCGAAAAATTGGCTATTTAAATAATTTTAATTTTAGCTAGTTGTAAAATCAAATCGGCATATACAGCATGTATCTATTTTATTATTTAATCTGTCTATACTAGTTTTAGCTAACATATGCTATACAAGTAAAAGGTTGGCTAAGACTGTCATAAAATAATAATACATTACTAATACAGACTATATTACATAGAAATAGAGAACATTATCTCGAAAATAGACAACATGATCAAAAAGTTTGTAAGTTTGACCCGGGTATATAAAACGAGGTATATGACTTGTGTTTGTTATTTTATTACATTCCATTTCTATAGAAAAACTGCAATAAAGTATGTTTTGATGAATATATTTAGTTTTATGCTAGGAATGTTAATAAACTCTTGGAATTAATTAATTTGATCGATTGAACATCTTCTAAAATGCAATTATTATATATTTTCAGTTTATTATCATATTACATTTAAACAAAATTTTTATTTATATAAAATTTTTTTTAACTTGAATTTGGCAAAATATGAAGCTAGCATTAATTTAATTTTTATTATTAGTAACAAGTATAAATTAGAATGGTTTGCTCGATTCGGATGCCAGATTCAAACGTAAAATATCATGTTGTAAATATAAATTAGAGTTTTTTTTTGGTTTAGATATAGATTATATTAGATATAAATATTAAATATTAATTATAAATTTTGTTCTTTAGTTGTTATTTAGTTAATTATTAAGTTGTTATTTATTATTATCCCAACTTATTTGATTACATTTAACAATTACAATTTTGAATGATATAAATAAATAAATAACAGTAAGTAAAACAAAATTTATATACCTGTATTTACACTAGAACATATTATTATAGACTAAAAGCTAAAAATATTATTTATATTTACAACATGCTACGTTTTACTCTGAATTTGAGCATTTATTCTCATTTGTAATAATAAGGCTAAGAAAACAGAGTTTATTTTTAATATTTTTAGCATGGGTCCATTTAAAAAATTTAATTTTTTTAAATTTTTTTTAATTTAATTAAATATAAGTTTTTACCGTTTAATTTAAAATTTATTGAATAATAGTTTTGTTTTTAAAATCTCAAAATACAGCAAATATAAATTATAAGCACGATAAATTTATTTTCGATAATAAGTTTAGTAGCGCATTTCTAAAAAATATTTTGACTAAAAATACATTTACCAATCAAATTCTATTTAGGTTTAAGATTTTTAACTTATTTTATATTTAAGTAATTTTATAGTAATTAAATTTTTATCAACCAATCTGTACTTGCTTGAGTTTAAAAATAAATAAATTGATTGATAAAAAAATTGATTGTTATAAAATTACTTAAATAATAATAAGTTATCAATGTTAAACCTAGATAGAATTGACCGGTAAATGTATTTCTAGCCGAGATATTTTTGAGGAATGCACTACTAAAATTATTATCAAAAAAAATCTCCTTGATTATAAGAAACGGAATAATAAACATATCTTTTTTATCGCTGTTAACCAATTTTTCTATTCTATTGTATGAATTAAAAATTATTCGCATTAAACACATTATCCAACATTAGATTTAAAGAAAACTCAATTAATGTTAATCCAAATAGCAGTTAATTTTATTACCTAACAAAATAAAACAGTATTTGCAATATTCACTAGTTTTCTATTTACGATAATCTCTGGGTTTAGATATAATCAACAAAATTCTCGAAGTCTTTGAGCTTTTTTTGCTACAAAAAACGTTTATATGAATTGCATGTCATCGCAGACTCCAATAAAAAGATTGAATAGTTTTATGTGAATTAGATAAAAGTATCGCTCAATTACTAGCAAGTCAATGACCGTTCAAGATTTCAAAACTTGAAGCATTCATGTTTATTTATTAGAAATTTGTACAAAGTAGCAATTCAAAATAATAAAAATATAATAAAATAGTTTTGAGTGTCTATTGTTTAATTATTTGATAACTACTTAAGTTATTTATATACTTTGTGTTATTGATTGCACAAAACAACTAAATTTTTAACAAGATTTTCTTTAACATTTAGCAAGCTTTATTTTGAAAATTTAGCTTGTTTTTGATTACAGTTTAAAAGTAATTTTATTTTTATTTTTTTAATTGTTTGCTTAGAAATCAAATGTTTGCTTTAAAACAGAGTACATATTGTAAACAAATAGATAGAAATGAGCTTGTGTGAATTATTTCAGTTGTTATCCTTTTTATTTTTGTTATATGAATTGCAAACTAATAATAAATGTCATTTGTGTCGCAATATTTATAATATTTATTGCAAATATATTTTTGTCAATGTTTTAAATAGAATAATAAATTTATTGATTATTATATAACTCTTTTAATTAAGCCTTAATGAGAATGAGAGCTAAATTAATATAAAAGTAGAAAAAATGTAATTTTTATTTTTGTTAATGCTTTCACCTTATTAAAATCAAATTAGAAATGTACTAAATATGTTTTGTTTATTTTAATACATGATTAGCTAGGAAGTATATTCAAAATAAACTGCTCTCAAAAATTTATTAAATTTCTAGTTTTAAGTTGAAAAATAGTTATATTTTAAAAATATAGGAAGCAGATTAATTTTTATTAAGTTGTTTAAGTCAAAATTCTAAATTAATGTTAAATCTATTTAAATCAAGTTAAATTGCAGAAAAATGTTTGTGGTTTTAAGAAAATATCTCATTCTCTATACTCTCTTATGATTTTAAGAAAATATTTATTATTTTTTACTTCTAGTTAAATTTTCCATGACTAGGCCAACCTTGGCTAACCCTGATATTTACTAGTAATATCAAGTTTATTTTTTTTTAATAAGAAAGAACATTATAACATAATCATATTTACAAATTATATTTTTATTTATGTAAATTAAGAAACTTATATTAACAAATAAATTAAAAATATAAAATTTCTCAATTTAATGCATTTTATAATTAATACTTTAAATACTATTTGTTTTAAACTTTAAATTTTAGTTAAATAATATTTTGTGTTTTATTTATTTTGTAATGCAGTATTTAATTTTTATAAACAAATTTTTGTAAAACAAAACAGGTTGTTTAAATAAACTTGTTTTTAATGTCGTTTATGTTATAGGTTTATATTTAGCATGTTAAATTATGTAAATATAAATTTGTATAAATTAACTTTTTTTTAGATAACAAATTGCATTTATTACATTATTTCAAATTGTGTTTCTAATTGCATGTGTCTGCAATAATTTCAACTGATTAAATTTATATTGATTTTATCACTCCATTATTAGCTTGCAATAAATGCAATTGATAATTTTTAATCAAACACTTATTTAAAAATTAATTGCATTCTGAAATAGTTTTTCGAATTATTTATTAAATTAACTTTTTAATAAATTTTTAATTATTTCATAAATATTCTTTATAAAACAAATTTTTTATCAATATTTTCAATTGTTAAAAATAAATCATTTTTAATTTATTATTATTATTTATTATTTTTTTTTGAAATTATAATTTTTAAATACATTATTTGATATTTTTATTACAAAAATGATTTAATATTAAAGCATTACAGTTAATGCTGTAAATAATCTAGATAAAATTTTTATCACTAATCGATAATATGTGTAATAAATGTTAAATAAATAAACTTATTATAAGTACTTACGATAAAATAAAAGCAAATGTTTTTTAATAAAATTTATTATGTTTTGACATTTAAAATAGTAAATACAATACTAAGAGATAGAGAAACCTTTGATATTTGCAAATAATTAAAAAAACAAATTGTTATTTGATTCAAATTTATGAAAATAAAATATATGTATTAGTATATAAGTACTAGCATTTGTCACCGACATAATGCATTTGGTCGTCTAGAGTGGAAAGTTGTTATTTAGATATTAATATTCAAGATATGGATTATTATTTTTACATTGCTCTTCAATTGCAGATTTATATCTCTAAGTGAGAGGAAGAAAGAATTCTTTTTTTTTGCCGACAGAATGTCAGTCTATATTAGAGTCTGAATGAACAAAATTTTTGGTTCAATTCAGAGTAATAATGCACTTCTTCTGTAGATTGAAATTGTCTGACATTTTCTATCAATTTTAAAAATCTATATAACAATACAATTCTCTCTCTCTCTCTCTCTCTCTCTCTCTCTCTCTCTTTTCTCTCTCTCTCTCTTTTAAATAGACATAATATCCGAATATAAAAAGAGATGTTTTTAAAAATAGCCCAAAAGTTTGAAAACTATTTAAGTTTTAAATTTATTTTAGAAATACATATGTCTTCCCACTTAAAACTATATTTTCAGAAATTGCGCAAAAATATTCATTTTATTACATATATAAGCATATATATAAAAGAATAAATAAAGTTATTCTTGTGTAAAGCACCTGAAGACTTTTCCTGGCAACGATAAAGCAAAGCTAAGCTAGTTGAGAAAATTATCCCTGACTCAAAGTTAGTCTTATATACATTTACTGTACATTAAATTAAACAAAAATTGTTTTTACTCACACATCAGCTACAAAAACAAAACCGAAAAACAGTTCTTGTCTTCCAATCCAAATATTTTTTCGTTTATTCAGTCTATCGTCAAAAAAGACATTTAATTTTATTAGTTTTACTCTTTATTTACAAAATTAAAGGTCAACCGCTTTTTGGACGGCACCAGAACTGTACGGATCCTAATCTCAAATTCTATTACTAACACATCCACTACAATGGCTTCTATTAACTAAATTTAATTTAAATCTAATTAATGTTTTGACAAAAAAGCTTTGAAAGGACTCTTTAAAACCGAAAACATATAGAGTCGCAGATATTAGTGAAAATCATATAAATTATTTATGAAAATTATAAGCTTTTAATCTCATAAACACAAACATAACTTAAGCCTAATTTTAAACCATTTTAAAAGTTTGATTAAAATTTTAAAATTAATAATTTTTATAATAATTACTTTATAAACAATAAATAAAAATTAATATTAATTTAACTTAATTTTAGTTTTTAATAAATAAATAAATTAAATTATTAATTTTAAGTTATATTTAGTTATTCACAAAATTAATTTTTGTCTAAAACTACTAAAAAATCGTTTTAATCTAAAATAATTATTTATTTATTTTAATCAAAAAGTATTAAATTTTATTGCTTTTTGATTGGAATAAATAAAAAATTATTTTTAATTAAGATTGTCTTTTATGGTGGTAAAATTAAAAATTAGTTTTTATTTTCAAAATTTTTAAAATTATAACAAACTAATTTAAATAATTAATGATAAATTAATAAAAATTTGTAAACAATGTAACAAATGTTTAAAAATAGATTTACAAAAATTTTGGCGATTGAAAAACAAAAATTGTTCAGTTTAAACGAGTAATACTGTTTAAAACTAAAAATTTATATATGTATGTCTAAAGTGGTTTTAAGTACTAAAATTAATTTTAAAGTTACTACAAATTTATATCTTAAAATTATTTTATTTAATTATTCTATTTAAACCTAAAATTGGGCAAAAGTTATATTAATTTTCATTTATTATTTATAAGGTACATTTTTAAAAATTTATTTTTTAAATTTTAATTAGGTTTTAGAAAAAGTTTCTAGTTAGTTTAATAAATTATTAAATTAAATAGTTTCTTTAATTTTTTATCTTACAAGTTAGATTTAAACTTTAATTTATTAGAAATAAAAATTTTTAATAAGCAAAAATATATTTTATATTAAACTTAATAATTAGATCAACTTTTGCTGCTATTATTACTACTAATGTTTGATTAACTAGTTTTTAACCAAAATATGTAAAGAGTGTTCTTATATTTTATATGTATTTACCGCATATTCTAATTAGAAAATTACCCGCAGCCAAATTTGGTGTGTAGCTAAGAATATAGGCATGCTGCAAATATCTAAAAACAACACGCTTTGAAAACAATCAGAATTTTAATGAACTTGCATTCACTAACAAACGAAAACTATTTTTGTACAGTATTGCGAACAATATTTTTATCAATGAAAGCGTTTTTTTTAATTTACTAATTATTTTGTGTTTAAGTTGTGTACGTCATTGGCTTGTTAGCACATAAACAGATGTGGCCACATCTCCTAGTTTAAAAGAGTTAATTAACACTTTAACTGTTTTCTAAACATACAAAAACAGTATATCTACATGGGCCTAGGGCTGACCTTGTAGGCCATTGCAGTTACATTGTTTTTATATGTTTAACAAATGGTATAAAATCTAACAAACAATTTAATTTCTTATTTTGTGGCCACCTCTGCACATAGATGTTGTTATAATTAAAAAAATATTGATTAAATCTTATATATATTGTTTATTTGATTTAAGTTTTTAATTATTTTCATAATTAAAATATTTGTTTACATGCTTTGTCATGTTATCAAATATTAAATGTTACTTGTTAATAACATTTTAAAATTGCTTTAAACATTTCTAATATAATCTTATAATAATTCCAAATATAAGCTAGTCTCTTTCGGTCCACATTGTTTTCGAGTATTCAAAAGTTGAATTATAAGAAACGATTGAATTTTAAAATCGATTTTAAAAATAGTTTTATTTTTCAAAAAAGTTAATTTTAAAAATAATTTAATTATTTGACTTTAAATTCAATTACATTAATTGACAGTTTATTTTAATTGCATTTCGTGTTTAAAAATAAGATTTACAAAATATTGCCATGATATTCTTTTAAGTTAAAATTAAATTTTTACTTTATTTTGTATTTTCTTAAAATTTTATACCATGTTTCAAACAAAGACATAAATTAATTTTATTGTTTTTTTCTGTATCTCTCAAAAGACAAATTCAAAAATAGAAAATATTTTTATTTATTTTTTTATTCCACAAATAAATTATTAAATTGTTAAAATTTTATTACTATCAAAAATAAAATTAATGAATAAAGTTTAATAAATCAAACTAGACAAGTGCAAAAAAGACTAAATAGAAAAAACATTACAAAAAAATTCAATCAAAAGTTATAATTTAAAACTTATAGAAATTTTATTGTCTGCAAAAAATTTACATAAAAACAATTTTTGAAAATTCAAATCAAAGTATTTATGCAATAAAAAAATTCTAATTGATATAAATAAATATAAGCAAGTTAAAAATAGTGTTGTGTAAAATTTTCCAACAATTTATCTTGTATATTAATATTTACGCTTCATTGTCATCAATTGGATGACATTTATTGCGGTTACTATAATACGGACGACAGACTTGAATCGCTATTTTTATCGTTTGTCGTTATGTTTTTTATTTTGCTTTTTCTATTCAATCGAAATACGCTCTTACTCTTTTTTTATATAGAATATATATTTTATGTTAGAGTTATATAAATGCAATAGACTTTCAATGAATAAACTCTGTTTTCAATGGCGCGAATGGCAATAGAAATGTGTTTTTCTCGATTAAATTGACTGAATTTGAGACTTAATTTTGTTGTAATTTTATTGCTCTGAATCATATGTTTTATCTATTTATTCATTTACTCATTATTTTGTTTTAGTTTTTGTTTTGTTTCGTATAACTGTTATATCAAATAAAATCTATTTTTAGAATTACATTATTTTAAAAATTTATTGCAAAAACAATGATAAAAATATATTTTTTGTTTAAATTTTCTCCAATTTTTATTTTACTCTTTATTATTCTCTGGTCTATTGAATCATATTTCAAAAACTTTATCTTTCTAAATTTTATAAATAGATAAAAAATCTGTTAAATTATTGTCAACCGATCGCTGTTTTGAGATTTGATTGAATTTGATTGAAGAATAGAACTGATTCTTAAAGAAATTTTTGAAGCGAAAAATTTAATTGAAATTTTGTTTATTTTTATGTTTAAAAAAAAGTTTTGAAGAAAGGGAGAGGAAAGAGAGAGAGAAAGAGATCAGGAGTGAGAGAGAGAGAGCAGGAGTGAGAGAGAGAGAGCAAAAGATAGAACAGAAGAGAGAGCAAGAGAAAGAGTGAGAGAGAGAGAAAGAGAGAGAGCAGAAAAGAGAGAGAGAGAGAGAGAGAGAGAGAGAGAGAGCAGAAAAGAGAGAGAAAAAGAGATCAGGAGTGAGAGAGAGAGAGCAAAAGATAGAACAGAAGAGAGAGCAAGAGAAAGAGTGTGAGAGAGAGAGAAAGAGAGAGAGAGCAGAAAAGAGAGAGAGAGAGAGAGAATGCAATTTATAGTCAGTTCAGGTGGCTTTGCATTTAACACTTGAATATCAATTAATAGTTTTTGTAGTTTGAAATAGAAGTGAATTTAAGATTGAATAGAAATAATATTTTTGTTAAATATTTTTTATTTTATTCGTAAAATATCTTAAACATATATTTAACACCTACACTTTTTTATAGGTAAATTATAATGTTTAGATAATAAAAATTGTTATAATACAATTTCTCCCATACTCTCATAATAGACCTTGGTAACCATTTACTATGTGGTATATTTAAAAAAATTTAATTATTACAATTAAAAAATTGTCCAAGACAATAACAAATTAAGGACACTTAACAAAATAACAAACCAAAAATATTTATTTATTTTTGTAGTTTTTTTAATTAATTTGTTTTATATATAAAATATAGCTAGTTAATATTAAAATTTAATTGATTTTCAATATATAATTTAATATAAATAAGTTTTTTAATAAAAACAATAAAAATGATAGAAATAAATATAAAACAAATTTTCTAAAAATAATAATTTATTATTGCAATGAAAAAATTCTAATAATTCAATAAATTTTAAGCAAAATCACAACATTCTGTAAGACAGCAAACATTGAAAAACTGGTTTTATATATTTTATTGGTAGACATAGAAAAAAATCTCTAATACCATAAAAGTGGATAAATTTTGTTTAAAGATTATTGTCAAAAGATAAATGAACTCATTATGATTGTCTAAACAATAATTATACATGTTTTTCCAATAATTTTAGGTTTTTTAGTAAAAATAAAATAAAAAACACTTTATATCTAAATCTAATCTTCATCTAAAACACTCAAAATCCAGTGCATTAAGACATCAGTTTATATATAAATATATATAACTTATCATATATTTTGATATATTTGTTACTAAAGATAGCATTGCATCGATTGACGCAATTTTAGATTTATTGATAGAATATTCTTTAATAGATTTACTGATAGAATAGATTTTATAAAATAAGATTAAAGTAAATTATTAGATTTGTTTACTAATAAAATAATTTTAAACTTATTGCTTAAAAAATTTTAATTTTTACATTTAATTAATTTCTTTTTTCCAATTAAAAGAACAAATATTTTTTTAATTAGTTTTTCTAATTGAATGCTAATTAAGAATTTTTTCTCCAAACAATTATTTCATTTGCTTTACATAAAACGTTAATTAGTTTTTAAAGTTAATGCACTTTTCGGACCAAAAACTCTTTTCGAGAAATCCATTGCAAACCTAAGACATCGTTTCGATTGAAACATCGCTTCAATACTTGTATTCATTTATTTTTTCCTAAAAATCATTATTTTATATGGATTTGACTGTACGTTATAGTAGGCGTAAAATAAATTTAATGAATTTTTTTTGAATTAAGTTGAATAAAAATTTACTTATATTAGACATTCAATTATTTTTAAGAGTAATTTAATATTGAGCAAGTTGAGATTTTCAATTGTTTTTTATATCGAATTAAAACTGTATTTCTAAAAGAGGTTTTTGAATTTATTTGATTAAATATTTTAAAGAATTATTTAATTTAAACAATAATTTGATTTGAATTTAAGATGTTTTTATTATTAAATTTATTTAGAGTAATTTATAAACAATTTATTTGTTAATAATATTCTTTTATTTAGATTATTTTGTAAATAACAAATAATCAAGTACAAATCTGATAATCAAATACACAACGGATTTAAGCATTAATAGAATAATAAAAACAAAACTTTTATTTCAAACAAAATAAATAAATTTCAAAACAAAAAAATTGATGATTTCTACTGAACTTCAGTTAATATACAACTAAAGTAAAGGTTATTTGCAAATAAAGAAAAGTCATAAAAAATTTAATAAAATAATAAATAAAACTATAATACTGTGCGTTAAAAAAACAATATTGCTTAAATTATTTTTTTGGACTTGATAGTCATTTTTATTGTGTTCTTAAATCACTTGCTTTTTACTTTAAGTGGAATGCATTTACAGTAAAATATACTTGTACATATAGTTTAAATTATTTTTAATAATCATGTTTATATTATATTAAATAATAAAATTTTATTAATAATACCTTAAGTTTGTATTAATTATAAAAAAATCAAATTAAACTTCGCTAAACTATGTGATTTATGAAAGTTTGTTTTTATAGTTTTTAATATTAGATAAGTTATTACTGATATTAACAAATAAACGAATTTAGTTTTCAAAAGTGAGTTATATAACCAGCAGTTTATTGGCATTAAATAAATGCTTTTCTTTGAAATTTGTTTTATCGCTTATTGAGTAAAATAAGTTATATTTACAAAACAATGTATATTAGGCTTAAGGATAAAAGTAATCGAAAAATCAATTTTGAAAAGTTTGAATTTTTTTTATCTTGGCAATAGCTTTATTATATCATTATTTATTTGTTTTTATACATTTTTTATTTTCTAAACCTGTATACAACTTGTTATGTATTACCATGCTAATTAGGCTAAATAATGATTATTATTCTTACAATCAATTATTGGCTTTGGACTCATCACTTCTGCCTTTCTCTGCAAATTATGCCTCAATTTTCACTCCAATTCTAATAGAAGTTAATGTAAATTATATTTCAGTTTAATCCCCTCTCGGTTTTGTTCTTAATTTTTTGCTCCCGATCTTAGATTTGAAACCCATAGTTGATGTCCTTTATTATTATTATTATTTATAAAACTGATTATTAATATAAAATATAACTACTGGCTTTAAAAATCGGTTGTTTAATATTGTAAAGTTTTTAAGCTAAATTAGAGCTTAAAAAGAAAATTTATTTCATTATTATTATTTAATGGTTACCATTAATTAATTTAGTATATTAAAATTTATTTTATTTAAACGAATTACCAAGATATTGGTGT
>JAQFXP010003400.1:0-12612 GCA_034693685.1 Belba bartosi | reverse complement strand
GTTTGAAATGATGTCGGGTTTGCGTTCGCCTATAAGTATAGGTCTTGAAGACGAACAACAAATCAAGAAATTAATTACTAAAACAAATAATTTGTTAAAATTAGTTAAATTTAATACAGAAAATATTATTCCAATATTATCATTTGGTATAATTTTAATTCCATATATCATTAATTGTTCGTTTTATGAAATTATATTTATTTGTATTCCAAACTCATTGATATATAGTATATATACATTTAATTCAATTTCAATATTCACTTATCAAGTATTTTATTTTTATATTTTATGTTTTTATTTAAAAATTAAAATTAGTTTGATTAATTGTTTAATAAAATTAGCTAAAACTAATACAAAAATATTTAAAATTATTAATTTAATTAAATCAATATATGTTGAGATCAATGAATACAATACCAGTTATTGGTCTAAATATTTGCTATTTTTCTGGATTAGTATTGGAAGCGTTGCTATATTGGATTTAATTATTATTATATTTAAACCAATGTATTTAATTATCAAGCTTATTTGGATTTATACATTTATTATTATTTTTTCAATTTTCTTATTCGTTATATTCACTGCTTCTTCAGTCAATACCGAAGCGAATAAAACACATAAACTATTAATACGACTAATTGTTGACAGATATTCAAAACCAAAATTTAATTTATTGATTAAATTAAAAGTAAATATAAATAAAAAGAATTTAACAAGTTATCTTTTAAAACATATAAATAATTAACATAATTATATTTATACTTTAGTTACAAACTTTGACTGAACTTTCTAACAATAAAAGAGTTGGATTCTCGTGTTGGAAGTTATTCATAATTAACACATTTAAGTGCTATGAAGTAAATTAAAATAATTGTTTTTAAAAAATTAATTATTTATATAAAAAATTTTTATTTCTAACAGGTACTTGCATATCTTGCGCTATTATGCTGCAAAATTATTAAACGTACTAGACACTTATAAAAGTGTTTAATTTATATAAATTATTTTATTATCAATGTTATTTTTAATGCATTTTTAAAGACAAGTGTATATATAGTTTCACCATGATGTTCTGTCATCTTTATTTTATGAAAGTTAGTTATTATTGATTTTAATTTAATACTAATTTTTTACTAATCGAGTGATTGAATGGATGGTCAGTACAGATGTATAGATAGGAATAATAGGTCGAATGGTTGCCTAAACGACAAATTGTCGCTTACTTTAGCCCTATTCCAAATGATTGAGGAAACGGATGGACAGATCAGATAGCGTTAAATAACATTGATATATTACTCATTGGTGTACATGATTTGGGGTCAAGACTTACAATCATAGGTCACATACCTCAGGATCCGGTGCTCTGTCAGCGGAACTGTTGGCTCGAATTTGGATCCGTTTAACAGCTATTCAGACGAACAGCTTTCGAGTGCTTTAGAACTCTTGGATCTGAAGGCATTCGTCTCTGAACTCGCGTTTAGAGCAATCGGTGTCTGAATGTGGAGATAATCTGAATGCTGTCGATATGGAAACCGATTCTCTCATTCAGACCACTATAAGGAAAGCCTTCTCCGACTGCACTGTCCTTACGATCGCTCATCGGTTGAACACTATCTTAGACTCAGATCGAGTGCTAGTATTGAACGGTTAGTACACAAACACAACAATCAATTTATTCAATCATACTGTCCCTTTCCTCCCATTCCCCAACAGGTGGAAGAATATCAGAATTCGATTCACCCAATGCTCTTCTCTCAGACCAATCATCCATTTTCTAGAAATTTGCAAACGACGCTCTAATTCGGACTTAATTTTATATAAATATGTTTTGAATTTAATTAAATCAAATATTAATTAAATTTTGAATTTATTGAAAACTTATATTAAATAAACTTTTATTATGTAAAAACAATTTAATTTTTAAATTATATACTGTAAGATTATAATGTAAGTTATATGTAGATTATTTTTTAAATTAAAATAATTAATAAAATTTTGACATCATTTTGACTTAAATAGCTTCTCAATACATGGTTTAGGTCCTGGTTGAAAAACAAGTTAATATATTTTATATAATTAAATATAGTTTTACATTGTTGTGTTTTATAATTTTAATATAATAAATAAGAAAATATAAACACAATGAAATGAACACATATTAAAAATAATAAAATTAATTAAAAAAATTGTTATAATTATCTTGTACGCTTCATAATTTTGCAAAATAATAATGAAAGGTATGCAAGTATCTGTTAAACAAAAATATTTATTATATTAATAATTTTATTTTTTAAAAACAAGTTCATTTACTTCATAACATTTAAATGTATTAACAGTAAATAACGTATAACACGAAAAGCCAACTCTTTTATCTTTTAAACGTTCAATCAATGTTAACAACTGTAAAAGCAATCATGATAATTAATATTTATTAGTTTTATTCATATTTACCTTAAACTTAATTAATAAATTGGATTTGGGTTTTGAATATCTGTCAATAAATAATTGTATTAATAGTTTATGTGTTTTATTTGCTTCGGTATTGACTGAAGAAGCGGTGAATATAACGAATAAGAAAATTGATAAAACAATAATAAATGAATAAATCCAAACAAATTTAATTACAAAATAATTTAATTTAAAAATGATTAATAGCATAAATATAGCAGTGCTTCCGATACTAATCCAGAAAAATAACAAATATTTAGACCAATAACTGGTATTGTATTCATTGATCTCAACATATAATGAATTTAATGCATAAAATAAACTGAAAATTTTAACGTTTTTAAACAAATTATTAATTGATCTAATTTTAATTTTTGTATAAGAACATAAAATATAAAAATAAAATACTTGAAAAATTAAGAAATTTAATGAATTATATATAAATAAACAAAATATCAATGCGTTTGGAATACCAAGAAATATAATTTCATTAAACGAACAATTGATGATATATGGGATTAACAATATTATGAAAGATAATATTGGAATAAGTTTTTCTGAATTAAATTTAATTAATTTTAACAAAATATTTGTTTTAATAATTAATTTCAGAATTTCCGCTTCATCTGTGAGACCTATACTTATCGGCGAACGCAAACCCGACATCATTTCAAACACTGCAAGAAATGTCGGTTTTATACCATTTCTGTAGTTATAGTAATACACTATTTGAGAACAAATGCATTGAAATGAGTATAAATTTGCGCTAACATTATAATAGAATTTAATTCCATAAAAATGTGAAAAATCACCTAATAGCAACAATAAGAATTCTTCTTCTTTATTTAACAATAAAACAATAATATTTTTGAAAAACCAAATCAATTGTAGTATAAACACAACAATAGGTTTGTGTAATAGAGATCTTCTCTGAACTGAATTAATGTAATGATTGTCTGTCGTAAGACATAAACCAATTCTAAATAAATGAGTTTCCACTGATTTTATTATTAAATTTTTTGGCAAAATTTTATTACATTTTAAAGTTTGCATTTTTAATATGTATAATGCAACTTACATTACAAGATATAGATTACAACTACCCAATTTAAAATTTTATTCTTATTCTTATGTTTAAATTGCATAATAATTTATTTTATAATAATGCATTTGATCTATAAAAATAAAGAATAATTATTTCAAATATAAAAATATTAATAGTTTTACGTTTTATTATAGAATTAATTTATTTTAATATGCCAAAGTTTAATATAATATTAAAATAATAATAAATTAAATGCAAATTGATTTTTATACTAATTTAATACAATAAAATACAAAGTATATATTCTAAAATATTATACAGGATTTTATAAAATTTATATTTTTAGACAATAGCAGCATTTACACTTTATTTGTCCGTAACTATAATTAAAATGCTTATTATTTGAATGCTATTTAATCTATTAAATTATTGTTTTTAAAATTAGTTTGAGTCAGTGTTAACCAATATTACTGTTTCTAATACACAGTAAAACCAATTTAACTAATCCAGGGTTTGAGAAGGTCAGCCATTCCAGGAAGATTAGGTAAGAGATTTTTCCCCAAAAATTTTTGCCAAAAATCTTTGGAGGAGGGATCAGGAGAAGAGTTTTCCAAAAAGCTCAAAAAACCGATATATTCATAATAAAATTGTGCCGAATTTAACTGGATTTAAACTAAATTTGGTAAATTTGACTAGATTTAAACCTAATTTATTACCAATTTAAGGAAACTTTTCTAAATTTTTGCAAAAAATCCAAAAAATTCGCCGAAAGCCAAAGACTATCGGAAAAAAGGAAAAGGATAGTAACTTTTTTGGGACCAAATACTAGGGGTGGGAATAAATGCCAATTTTCAAATTCAGGAGGATTTTTGCAATGCCTGAAATAAACTTATATCACTTTTTATATTGTATCAGACTGCTTTAACCAGTGTTGTCCACATATTGACATGTAATTCAAAAATTGTAACATGTTTGTTTTATTAAACTTAGTAACGTGCTAATTATAACTGAAAAATAGCTATTGGTTGACATGTTGATCAGTTGTTGTTAAAATGTTTAGTATTTTTAGTAAGTTTTACGTAATATTAATTAATTAATAATTTTAGCATTAATTAATAAAATAAAATAATTATTGATTTTAACTTACTTGTTATCTTAAACGTTTTTGTTTTTTCTAAACTATTGTATTCTATTGCAAAATAATAATTATTATAAAATATTATTTAATTTAATATATTTTTTAATTAATATTTTATTTTTTTTATAATAATTACTTTATTCTTTAGTAATTAAAAATATTTATTAATTAAAAATAATTTTTGTAATATTTGATAACAAGATATAACACATAATATAAATAACCTAAAAATTTATAACTATTTTATAAAATTTTAAAGTTTATTAAATAAAATTAATTAATTATTTTTTATTAATAAAAATTTAAAATGTCATTCAATCTGAGCGGTATTAAATTGTTTGTAGCTACTAACCAGGTAAAATAACAATTTACTTTTGTTTATTAATGATTATTTATTACCAAGTACAGCTTTATCCGTTTATATTTACAAAATACAAATCAAATACAAAAATGATTAAAACAATCACTGGATTTGAAGGCAAAATATTAGTCGAAATGAGTAAATACATGAATTTTACATTTGAACTTATTGATTGCAACTTTACCTGGGGAAAATTAATTAATAATACTTGGAATGGAATAATTGGACAAGTTTTAAACAAAGTAAATTTGTAACATAATAAAATTGTAAATTATTAATTAATATATTAATTGTAAAGAACGCAGATATAGGTATTGGCGCTATAAGCATGACTATAGAGAGGTTTAAAGTGATTAAATATTCAACAATGTACCTTGTTAATCAAGTAACATTTACAGCACCTATACCTGAGAAAATAGGCTATTCCTCGTCAATTTTCAGGCCATTTGATGCTATTATATGGATATTAATATTTGCATCAATTGTTGTTTATTTTCTAATTAGTCTCTTAATGTCAATTCAATTCAAAATAAATTCTCAAATCAAATGGTCAGTGATTTCTGTTTTACTCAATCAACCGATTGTTTTATTTAACTCAAAGTTATTGTCAATCAGATTGTTAACAATTAGTTGGATATTAGCATGTTTAATATTGCAAACATTCTATTCCGGATTACTTTATACTCTAATGACATTAACTGATTATTCTGAAAACATCAAATCTATATATGATTTAGCAAATCTATTATCAACAGGTCCACATAAAATAATACATTTTCCTGAAATGTTAAATGAGTATTTAGCACCGATTGAAGTATTTATTTATAATTAATTTATAATAAATTTAATTTTGAAAATATTTTTTTTAGACACTACGCGTTAAAAATAACAAAAATATATATGAGCATGTAAAAAATTATACTGATGGATTAAATTTATTAAAGCAATTTTCAAAAAAATTTATACTTATAAATGATAGAATGTCAACAAGATATGCATTACAAGAGTTTAAAATTAAACAGAATTTGCCCGCGTTAAATCAAAATTCACTATTTTTGTTAGACTTTATTGCAATAGTTATGCAGAAAAAGTTTAAATATAAAAAACAAATTAACAAAATGTAAGTTAAACTCTTTTAAAATAATTTTTAATTATTATTAATAAAACATGTAAATATTAATTTGGCTTGTTTATTGTTTTTAGAATTTCATATATGAGTAAAGCTGGTTTAATTGACTATTGGATTAACAATTTGTTTAAAAATATAACCAAGCAAGAACATATTAATTTAGATATAACCAACAAAGATATTGAATCATTAAATATAATGCAATTATTGATTGCATTCAAACAATACTCATTCGGATGTTTGGCTGCATTTTTAGTATTTGTTGCCGAAATTGTTTATTTTTCTAATATTATAGTCTTGAGCCATGAAAGCATCCCTGGTAGATATTATAAATAAATAAAATCCAATTGCTTTTGGTCAGCCATGTATCCCAGCACAGAGCACCTTAAGTGTAATTGACTGGAGAAAAGAACATGAGCTGAATGGAGAATAGCGGCACTTTATACAAAGCATCCGGAGTACTAATGCTCGATGTTGTTTCCAAAATGGACCCAAACTTAGGTTATAGATTAAAATATCAAATATAATTAAATCAAATTTTATTAACTTATTTACTTGATTAGCGCTACTCATTATAATTAACTTTAAACACAATTAAAAATTATAATTAAAATAAATATTCATATACAGTAATAAGAAATTATTGATTGGGTGCGCCGCACCGGAAACACAGTTTTATATATTTATTAATTTGTAAACTAATTATTCTCTATCAATGTTATACACCACTAATCTATTAATTAATTAATTTAAAACTTTATTCTTTAATAGTATTCTGTATTTTATTTTTAAATTATTTTATTATATCTAATTCGTTTTGATATTTCAATAATTTTCAAAAATAAGATTGCCAACAATGAAAAGATCTGTGAATTAAAATTTATTTGAATTTATTGCAAATTTATTTTAAATATAAATCAATACTTCATAGCATCGAAAGTAATTAATGACAAACAGTTTTCAACACCAGAAGCCAACTCTTTTTTGACTCAATCTCTCCATAAATGATGTCATCTAATAGATATTAAAATGAAATATAAAAATAAAAATTAAATATTAATATAAAATTTACAATTACTTTATATTTAGATGGCAAAATTTTATATTTTCTTAAAATTATTTTCCATTTAACAATTAAACCATTGATTAATTTATAAGTTTTGTTTGATTCATAATTGAGTGATGAAGCAATGTATAAAATAATTACAAATGGTAAATTTACATTAAATGCTCCCAATAAAATAATTGTCTCATTAATTAGTTTTAAATTTTCAAATATAAAAATATTAATCATAAAAATACAAATAATTCCTAAAAATGTCCAGTTAATTAATAAAAATTTAGACCAATAGCTAGTGTTGTAGTTATCAATATCTTGATATATTGAATCTAATGTTTGTATTGTTTTCATAATATATTCTGAATTATATAATTTGTTTTTTGTTAATTGAAACATGATACTATTATTAATAAATTTAATTTTAATTTTTAGATAATAACCAATTAAATAAAAATAAATTAATAAATTAAATAAAATTCCGGTTAAAGAATGAGACGCAAATGACATATTTAGAGAATTAGGAATTCCATACAATAAAATTTCCAACCAAGTGCATTTATATATATACCCGGTAAGAGAATATAAAAATGCACATATTGTTGATATCAGAATTAAAACATTAGTAATATTTAACATATATTTAGATCGTCTTGCTAAATTATAAACGTATTTTGTTTTATAAATACCAACATCCCTGGGTGTTACCAAACCGGATAACATGTAAAATAATTTGATAAATTTCGGTTTAATTTGTTTTCGATAATTATAATAAAATAATATTTGAAATAATAAAATCATAATTGCAGTCATTATTGCCATTATATTCATATGTATAGGCAGTCCGAGTAAGTGATTAGAGTCGCCGAAAATTACGAATAAATAATCTTTTGATAATTTAATAGAAATAATTAATTTAAATATAAATAAACACAAATTAATTGCAATGAATACTGGGTTACAGAATCGGTTTCTTTTAATATTTAATGTTTGAGTAGTGTTCAAATGTAAACCAATTTTATACAATTGAATATCAATTGATTTGACAATAAATTCATCAGGTAATAATTTATTTATATCAATTTTATTCATTTTAATACTAAATAAGTTAGTTTAACATCTAAATTTGATAACTATAAATAAAAAATATATACGTGTTAAAATATTAAACTAATAAGTTTACTTTTTATATACTAGTTTAAATTATAATTTAACCTATTAATTTTTACATTATATACTAACTTATAAAAACAAATTAATTAAAATACAACAATATTAATTAAAATTATATAATTAAATTGTTAAATGTCATTTATTTTGCTTATTAAGCTAATATTATATCACTTATATATTATAATAAATTAAAACATTTTTTTAAGCATTTGATGTTGTTAATAAATTAAAATTATATGTAAAAGTAAATAAAATTTTAAAAACTAATATTAAATTTATTTTTAATAAATTATTATTTCAATTATTTAAATTGCCAAATTGTTAAAGCATAATTGTACTTAAGTTTTAAATATTTTATTTTTTCTACGCATAATCAATAATCAATATCTAATAAAATATTTTTAAAACTTGCTCTTATGATAATGTTCTAGTTTTTTTAAGTCAACTTAATTAGGTTAAAATTTATATATTTAATTAGTATATTATTGTTTTTAAAACACTTGTTTAAAATTACATCAATTATCAAAAATTAATATACTGTATAGGATATACAGCCGTCGCCAAAACTAACTTTATAGGTTATTTACAATTTACTCAAATGTGCTTGCTCATATTTGAATTAAAAATTTTTTGCAACTATGGAATTTTTGAAAAAACTTACCATAATAGTAATTTTTAAAAGTTTTTATCTAAATTTTAGTAACACGACAAAATTTGCTCAGAAAAATTTACCTGGGTTACCAAAATTTTACAATATACATTTTGTTAATATTAAAATTTAATTAAATACGTGTATTTTTGTTTTTAAAAATTATGAACTGGAACGATTTTAATCAGTACTAAAACCTAAAAAGTGTAATTTTGTTACGCTTACTAGTTTAACATCTTTTGCTATTTTTAAACAAATAAATTATTTTTATTTTTATTTTTAAAAATTAATGTTAGTTATAATTTTGAAAATTTAAATATTTATTACCAGGAACATATTGTAGACATTAGTCTTCTTTTTAAAATACATTATTTTGATTTTGAAGTTCTATAAAACTAATGTAATTCATTTGATGTTTACTTATAATAATTGTTTTCTATCATAAACAAAAAACATATTTTATATAAACAAATACTTAAATTCCAATATTGAAAAATTATATGTATTTTATATATTCATACTATTGAGTGTGAACGGCATTCAGTGTTTTACTCTTATGAGATGTATTACTCTTAAATATATTTTAAAGCAAATAATAAATGAATAGAAAAATCTAATATAATAAAACTCCAAATAATTAAGTCCATAATATTAAAAATAAAAATAATATTTCTTATTAAAAATATTTACCCTAAATATAGCACACAATTTGTATTGTGATTAATATAATCTGTCATAGAAAATATCATATAAACATTTTTTTGTATATAAGTGTTTGAAATATTAATATATGTTAAATAAAAAACAAAATTCTTGATTAATTGCATATAAATGTTAAATAAAATATTATTTCCTACTAGATAGTAATATCACAATAAAAATTAGTTGCCAAATTATTTTATTAATTTACAAATTTTTATATGATACTTTAATGACATAATTTCGATAACTAATAAAAGAAATGCAGCCAAACATCCGAATGAGATTTGTTTGAATGCAATCACTAATTGCAATATATTTAAAAACTTAGTGCTTTCATTAATTATATCTAAATTAATAAGTTCTTGATCAGATTTATTGTTAAATATTTTATTAATCCAATAATGTATTAAACCAGATTTACTCATATTTGAAATTCTAAAAATAAACAAAATAAATTAATATCAAGTATTTATAAAACCAATCAATCCACAAAGAATTAGCCGAGTAACTTTTTAGAGATTGTACTAAGTATTTTAAGATTATGCTAAAAAAATTAAAAACTATTATATAAATAATCCTTATTCTCCAACTGGCTTAAATCCATCTCGCCAATATGTATTTGGTACAAAATTTAAATGCATTTTGCCAATATTCATTTGGTACAAAAATATATGCATTTTGCCTAAAATATTTCTGAGTTAATCCAAACATATTTTATGCTCTATTCTCAAATTCTTTTGATATGATTACAATCAATGGAATTATAAGAAAATTTGCAATAAAACTTTAATTGTATTAATTTATATTTTTAAATACTGTATTATACTGTATAAACTTAAGAGATTTGATATAATCTGACTTGCTAAAATCGAGTATATACTATACTGTGTTATAATTTTAATTTAAAAACTTGCAGTATAAAGTGCCAGTATAATGATTACAACTCTAATATAATGTATTAATCTAATGCAAAGTCTAATACAAAACTATTTTAAAAAATGAACAGTTTAACAAACAATCCATTATATGGAACAATTTATGGAGAAAAATTCACTTCATTATACTGGCTCTTTATTATAATTCTATTTTTAATTTTCAAATAATTTTAATTTGTCATTTTGTGTATAAATTACAATATTATAAATTGGTTTGGCGAAATGCATTAAAATCGGCTTTTGGCGAAATGCATGTTGGCCAAAAGGATTTGGCGACTTGCATCTTGGCGAAAAGGATTTAGGCCAGTTGGAAGGTTACATAAATAATATATCTTACTCGAAATAATTAGATTTAGCCTAAATTTAAATAAATCTATGAAAGATATTTTAATTTGAAATTAAATACAAAAAAAGTTGTAGAAAACGGGTTGAATAACTTTTCGCATGCCAAATATTACAATGGATAGATTTTAATTTTATCAATATTTTTAATCTAATTCTTCATTATAAAGCTCGAATTAATATATGTTTGTTACACTATTACTATTACAAAAATAATTTACATAAAGTTTAACTTACATTCTATTAAATTGATTTTTAAATTTAAACTTTTTCTGCATAACTAATCCAATAAAGTCTAACATAAATAATGAATTTTTATTTAACGGTGGCAAATTCTGTTGAATTTTAAATCTTTGCAAAATATATCTTGCTGCAATTCTATCAATTATAATTACAAACTGTTTTGGAAATTGCTTCATTAAAATTAGCCCATTTGTCAAAGTTTTCACATTTTTATATACATTTTTGATATTATTGTATAATTTCTAAAAATAAAAAATCATCAATTTAATTTATTTATTATAAAATATATATATAATAAAATACTTCAATTGGTGCTAAATACTCAATATTAATAGCTGGATAATATATTATTTTAATTTTGCTTGTTGATAAATGTGTTGCTAAATCATATATAGTTTCCATTTGTTCAGAATAATCATTTAATGTCATTAATGTATAAAGTGATCCGGAATAAAATGTTCGCAAAATAAAACAAACTAAAATCCAATTAATTGTTAACAATCTTATTGACAATAACTTTGAATTAAATAAAACAATCGGTTGATTGAGTAGAACAGAAATCACTGACCATTTGATTTGAGAATTTGTTTTGAATTGATTCGACATTAAGAGACTAATTAGAAAATACACAACAATTGACGCAATTAATGATATCCATATTTTAGCATCAAATGGCCTAAAAATTGATGAGTAATAGCCTATTATCTCAGGTATAGGTGCTGTAAATGTAATTGGATTAACAAGGTACATTGTTGAATATGTAATAACTTTGGATCTGTTTAGAGTCATACTTATGTCGCCAATACCTATATCTGCTTTCTATACAAAAAATAATATTTTATTTAACATTGCATCTGTATAATTTTATTATATAAATATTCTACTTTGTTTAAAACATGCTCGATTAAACCATTCCACGTATTATTTATAAAATTACCCCAGGTTAAATTGCAATCAATAAGTTCAAATGTAAAATTCATGTATTTACTCATTTCGGTTAATATTCTGCCTTCAAATCCAATAAGATTTTCAATTATTTTTGGTTTTGTTTTATATTTTGCAAATATATATGGATAAAACTGTACTTGGTAATGAAAATTATTAGCTTTAAATGACAGTAAATTTATAATTTACCTGGTTAGCAGCTACAAATAATTTGATGCCATTTAGATTGTTTGCCATATTAAATATTATTTTAAAATACAAATTATGAAAAAATCAATATTTTATTTAAAAAATTATAAAGATTTATTACACAAATTTATACTTTAAAATTTTTTCTAGTTTAATTTTATTTTTGAAATAAAATTTATTTTTATAACGATTGAAAATATAAAATGGCACAAATTTTACTTGCAATATTGTAATCAAGTTAAATAATCAAATTTAA
>JAQFXP010003399.1:0-12613 GCA_034693685.1 Belba bartosi | reverse complement strand
ACTTCTCGACTCCGGGTATTAATTCAAACTTTTGATTCAAATATTTTTGAAGGAATTCCTCCGAGAGTTCCAGTCGACTGAGTTCTTCTTTATTTAGATTTAATTTATCTAAATATTTATTAAAGAACTGATAAAAACTCGTCATATTTGCAATCTCGCCTTAAATTAAATAAGTTCTTCAATTGATTTAAAATTTATATTAAAAAAAATAGTAAAACAAATTACTTTCAATCCCTTCTGGCACAGGCTTTCCAAACCTAACCGCATATTCGGTTAACGTATTGATCATTGCTTTAACTGAATCAACAATTGTTCCGTCAAAGTCGAATATGACGTGAGTTATTGGATGAGGCATTTTAGAAGCAATTATTAATAAATTTACAATTTGTTGAATAATATTGCAATAATATTACTAAATAAAGTTCAAGTATTTTAATATTTAGATTTATTTAATCTAATTTTTTATAAAAAGGTTTTGATTACACAATTTTATTTATAGATAAAAATGTTTATTAGCGCTAATTATATTAATTTTTCTTATTTTTTTGGTTGATAAAATAGTAAAATAAAATAATTTATCAGTGTTGTTGCATTTTAAATCTATGAGTGTAATTTAGATAAAAATGTTGTTTAATTTGATTTAACTTACAATCAAAGATTTAATCTTATTTAATCAACTAAACAAAATTTAATTTAATTTATTTGATTTTAAAATTATGTTAGCATGAAACATTTGTTGTTATTATATATATATATATAACACAAACATTTTAATTTTTAAAATTTGACTTAATAAAATGCCTTATATTAAATATTTTTGCATCTAATAGCTTATTACTTCAATAGACATTGAGGACATCAAGAGAACATAATTATCAATATATAAGTCATAGTTTACATTATATATAGCAGTTTAGCGTTAAGCAAAATCCACCCAGATAAACTGTAAAAATTAAAAAAAATTATTAAAAACATTTTAAACATTAATTAATTAAATAATTAATCAAAAATTAATTAATCAAATAATTAAATATATTATTAACTCACAACAAATTTTTTATTTATTTACAAAAAAAAATACAGTATTGTCAAATTTTAAACATTAACAAAATAATAATTGTTTGAATACGCCTTTGTTTAAAAGGAGCTTATTTTAATTACATTTTCCATTAACTAAACTTATGTGTTGTTTGTAAGCATTTATATTTTACTGATAATTTAAACTGGCATCCACCTGTTACTTTAACAGTTTCTATTATACTGTAGATAATGTAAAATAAAAACTTTTTTTTATAATGTTTGGCAATAAAATATTTTTTAAAACTGTTATTAAATTATTAAATTTATACTTACAGAATACAATAATGATATTCTTACAATGATATATGATCTATTCAATTACAATTTACGTAAAAATTATTCTTCTAAAAATAAACAACATTACACTAGGCTACATTTTATTCTCAAATTTTAAACACAATTTACAAACAAACTAAATAAGATATTTTAATTATTTTTTTTTCTAACACATGCATACATTAAAGCAAAATTAAAATTTGAATAAAATATTTAAGTAAACAATTTTCTTGTGACGGGAAATGCTGTTTACAAAAATATAAATATAATTTTCATAGTGATTCCTAATGCAAATTGGTGTTTATCTAGTACAATTTAATTAATAAAAAGAAATTACTAGTTCTTTATAGGCGCTAAATGTTATTTAGAAAAAGTGAAATATTTTAATGATGAAGAATTTATGTAATTTAAATAATTTATCTAGTTATTAATTCTGCTATAATGTATGTACAGTTAGCCATATTCAGAAAGAAACACGAATTTTGCAATTTAAATAAACTTATAAATAGTTTCGCTTGTATTTTTAAACTTTTGCATTAAATAAAATAATAATTATACTCATATTTAAACTTTTTTAAGTCTAAATTACAAAAGTTTTTTATTTTAAATTTTTATAAATTATATTTAATATTAAACTTCAATTATATGAATATATAGTAAATAAATATTAGTTAGTTAATTTAAAACTTAGAGTCATTTAATTTATTTAACATAAGCCCGGGTTTATTGCTCACGGATTTAAGAAAGTTAATTACTGTTTTTGAAACATTTAAAACAATTAAAGACTAACTATATTGGTTTTAGCCGCAATTGGGGCTTTGAAGGTTTTTTTGGCGGTAAACTTACTATTGAGAAAAGCGAAATTTTAGCTTTCATGAATGATTAGCATTGTAAAAACTATTTAAAATAACTAAAAATATAATTATTAGACAACAGAAATTAAAATAGTAAATTTTGCATTAAATGGCAGGCATTTTACATATGATATATAAAGAAATCTTATATTGCTATGTATAAACATTACTGACAAAAAACCCTTAAAACCCCCAATTGCGGCTAAGACTAATTTAGTTAGTTTTTAATTGATTTGAATGCTTTAAAAACAGCAATTAACTTTCTTAAAGCTGTGAGCAATAAACCCGAACTCATGGTTAGTATTTTAAAATTTTATTTTAAGTTAAAATAATTTATATAAATTCAAGTTTAAAAATAAAATATTTTACCTTATTTTAAGTTGAATAACAAAACAAAACATTAATTAATTATTAAAAATATATAAGTTATCCTTTTATAAAATTTTATCTAACTATGATTGACGTTTACCTGTTCACGGCTTTAAGAAACATGATTACTGCCTTCGGAACAATTAAAGCAATTAAAAGTTAAATATATTAGTTTTAGCCGCAATTGGGGGCGTTAGGGGGATTTTTGGCTGTAAAATTTATATGGGAAGAAAATAAGATTTTGGTTTTTATGGTTAAGTGACATGATAAAAACTATTCAAAATAACTAGAAAAATATTTTTTTTTAATAAATAAAAATACTAATTTTTGAGTCAAATGGTAAACAATTTGAATATGATTTATAAAGGAATCATATTTTACAATGCATAAACAATACAACCAAAAAGCCCCCTAACACCCCCAATTGCGGCTAAAACTAATATAATTAGCTTCTAATTGCTTTAAATGTTCTGAAAACAGTAATCAGATTTCTTAAAGCCGTGAACAAGTAAACGGGTATCATAGTTAGTGATAAATCTTAAATTGACAATTTTTTTAGATTTAGATCTCAAGCGCTTTTTTGTCTTTTCAGAAACTTTATCAGGAATAGTTAATTGTTGAATAGTTAATAGGAATAGTCAGGAATCGGTTTTTAATAGTTAAAAATTTTTAACTAATAAATTGTTGCTAGTACAAGATAATAAAATATAACTAAATTGGAGAAGGAGAAATAATTCTTAGTTTTCAAGTAAGATTACATTTTTAAAAAATAATTTTTTCTTATTTGATAATTTTTAGTTTTGTTTAGAATTATCTTCTTGTGAACACATTTCTCAACTCAATTAAACTTTTAAATTAGATTTTCGATATAAAATATTCTATTAAACTTAATAATTAGTTTTTATCGAAAAAATAATAATAATAATTTTAAGATTGAAATATAAAGTAATTTAAATAAAAATAATTAGAAACTCAAATTAATTAATAACTTCTTAATAATTAATTTTTAAAGTTTGATTTTTTAAAACAAGCTTTCTGACATCTTAAAATTTATATACAATTTTTAATATTTGAAAAAGCAAATTTAAATAATTTATATATTAATTTTAAATTTAGTGCAAACTAATTTATGTTAATTAATTAATTAATGCAAATTATATTGAAAATAATTGAATTAAAACTTTAAAATGTTAGTTTTTTTTATACTAATTGTTATAAAACTTTGGCTTCAATAAACATTGTCTTAATTTAAAACAAAAAACTTTATTTAAATTTATTGTTGAAAAGTAATAAAAATATTCCAAATTATATCCAATTAAAAGTAATCAAAATATCAATTGACATAAAGACAGCAAAATAACTGAAAGTTGTAAAGAAAAGAGACAAATATGGCTGAAGAAGACATAGATCCGCCACCAATCCGAACAGAGTACCGAACATATAGCCTTCTAACCGATCCAAAGCGAATCAAAAGAGTATTTCGAGTAACGGCATATCGTAAACTGCATACTGGCAATCATGACCACTATGAGATTACGTGTGTTTATCTGATTGAGCAAACCAATTATTCCGGTGGAACCAAACACAGTTGGATCGGTTGGCGTGGAGACAACTCCAAATACACATTTGCGCCCAACGACCAGAGGCCACACAACCTTTTCTGCATTTACATCAATTCAATCATGTACCTAGGTCCAATGAGCGACCCCACCTTTGGCACACAGTTCTGGGCACATGACAGTGACCAAACTATCAGAGAGTATTGGCAAAGCCGGGCGCGCCGCCAATTGGGCACTCATATATATGTGAGCCGTACGGGCAATGTTGAATTCGTCAATAGTTTTATACAGGATTTGGAGTTTTATGTGACCAAACCCGCCAAAACACATGCTATATATCCAGTGGTCATTTATTGGCGGCGCCCCGATGTTAATCCACTGGAACAACTAGAACCGGGTGATATACGTTATACATTCAATGGGCCGCATATTCGTGGGCCGCGTCTTTCTCTGGGTCTCCGCTTTAGAAGCTATTCAGATGGTATTCAAGCGTATGGGATAGGGCACAGGTGTTATAGTCGTTTCCAAAATCTTTTTAATCCTATCAGTGCCGGCAATGTATTTGAATTAACGGAAGACATATTGGAGGAGGTGGCACTGGCACAGTTGATGCCGCCAAATGGTACATGTTTTGCAATTTATGTTTGTTCCGGCGCTAAGTTGTCGGTAATGGATGACTATCACCAAAATTCTCAGCTTGATAGCCACAACCGGTCGCTCCTACAGGCGGGCGCTGTTGTCGTAGTGGAGACAGGGCTCAGATTTTCTGTTCCACAAATGATACAAACGACTCAACTAACAACGAAAGGGAGTTTTAAAATTCTACCCAAGCATACTTTTACTATTGACCGAGCCTTCCAGCACCAAATACTGACCTGTGCAATTGACAGAGGACAAGTGCAAAATCCGGTTCTGTTTTTGGGCGCAAATAACTCCGAATATGACTCAATCTGTTGGGTTTTGAATATTGCCCGAAGAACTAATAGAATAGGATTACCTGATATTAGTCTGACAATACCAGACGGCGGCCATATTGAGGCCATTGAGGAGTGGGCTGATGGCATGCAGGAGATATTGGCCAGACATCAATACGAACGCTTATATGAATCAAGTGTTCGTATGAGCACTCACCCTGGGCATTTGATCAGGAGATTTCCAAATTTTGTAGCTCCACAGCAGCACATGTTGGAACGGATATTAGGTGTGGGTAACGACCGATCAGTCAGTTGTGATATTAGACGTGGTATGAGTTACGAAGAAAACAATGTAAGACAAACTCTAACTGTTAATCAATTCAATGAAATCACAAATCAAGCAAATGCTCAACCATTGCCGACGCAATACAATTTCAAGCGTTTCGTTCAGTACACACCCAATCAAGACGCACGTCGGCCAACTGTTCCGCTCCCATATCCGCCCATTTATTTCGAGTCAGAACCTCAACAAAAGTACTGTTTGCCGACTCATGCCTTTCCTGGAAAAACGTTTTTCATATATACAGAGCCCAAAACGGGTCGAGTCCTGAAAGATGAGTGGATTTCGAAATGTGTTACCAAGAAAAGAGATCATTACTTAACAATTTTATATTTCCATAAATTGCATCCGGACTACAAAGGCTTTGAAGAGTATGAAATGGAAAGACTCAAGATTGACACAGACATAGCACTGTGCGATGGCATCAACATTCAAATGGGTGTCGACGGATGGCTATACGGACGTAAAGCCGGCGATCGACTAATTGGAAAGTATGTGACCAGGTATTACTATCCATACAAATGGGAGAGATATAAATCCCACGAAATATGGGATGGCATCAATGAAGTCAACAAAACCATTAAATGGGTCGATGGCGCCGAACAGTTCTATAAAGGCATGACTGAAGCTGATATTCCGAATTGGTTGAACCCTCCAAACAATGAGTAAATAAAGTGCTGTTCACTGTTTTGATTACAATTTGTTTTTCACTTATTTTTAATACATTTTTGAAGAATATATAGTTTTCATCCACACTCCTCTCACTTCCCCCTCTTCCCCCGCTAATATTAGCTACGGAGGAAAAAATTTACATTTAAGGGCATTATTGATAACGGACAAGTTTTAATTTTTGTACTAACAGCAGAAAAAAAATTAATAACTTTTATTAACAATGAGAAAACATCAAATTTCTTCAATAATTATCAATTATAATATAAATTAAAAATCGAATATGCTAATGTAACATATTAGTAACGTTCGACATTAGCATATTTGACATTGGATTAGTGGTATTGTTTGATAGCTTATATATTTCTAAAATTACAACTAAATCTGAAAATGAAAATCAAGATTCAAAAACATTTTTAACTTAACTTTAATATTTTACACATTAATTAATTAATTAATTAACACATTCGAATGTCACACAACAATTAAAAATAGACCTAGATAAAAATTATTTACTTGAAAATACAAAAATAATCTAATTTAAGAGAATATAATTTATTATTAGTTAACATAAAATTACTATTAATTTCATGAAAACAAAATTATTTAAATTTTAAAATAAGCTAAGCTTTAAAAACATATTTCAGAAAACAACATAAAATTGAATCAAAAAGAAAACATAAATTTAAATAAAAATTAATGATTTCGGGAAGAGTTGGGCTCCAAATGACAGGGCACAGGGAGTGGATGGCCAGCGGTATTGATTCAAATCGATTAATTCTTTGGAAGAGAAGATAAAAATACAGATATTTGAGAGTTTCTGCCAAATAGAACGACATCTTTGACCGAATTAATATCACTTGTATTGCAAATTCCAGAAAAGCCACTGTCCGTACGACAGAGTTAACCGATAGCCTGGTCGGCACTCCAGACGTAGTCCCTAAACCGCTGGTCGTGAGTCAGTGCGACATAAATAGAAATAACTTTCGATTACTTCCGGTCTTAGTATGTAATGCCGTTCGTAGTTATTGAGAGCCACTGCCTCTTCCGTATCTATTGTATTGACTTCGATCTGAAATAAGTTTGGGTCGATTTGAGCGATAGACAGAATTGCTAACTCTTACCAAAGCAAACAATACTTTTAAGTTGAAATGTCTTAACACCTCTTCGTCACCTTAATAAGAACATCTTTGTTCATAATTCGCGACCTATCCTGATGTGACTACTGTCGTCGATGACTATTTTTTTTTTCTTCTGAATCCAAAACAGGAATCTTTTAAAATTCACAAATATTTGAATATTTTGACAAAACTATAATGTAACAAGTTTTATTAACGAATTTGAAATTTTCTAAAACTATTTGACAGTATTGAAAAAATTTACAATTTAAAATTTGTTCAATAATTGAAAAATTTATTCACAATTTAATCGATATGTGAATCGTCTTGTTTTGAAAACACATATGCGGGGTAATTAAAATAATTTATAATTTTAAACTAATTAATAGCTAGATTCCATTAATTGCATTTAATATTGAAACAATATTTAGAAAAAGTATAAATTGTTGAGAAATTGAAGCAATTTCTGCGATAAAAAAATCAAAGAAAATAAAAGAACTAAAAGTAAAGACCAAATGACCGCTAAACCGCCCAATGATGCGAAATAGAGTTCAAGAGTGAAAAGAGGTTTTTGTTTCAATTCAATTGTTTTGCTCAAACTTTTAGTGATAATTAGCGAAACATTTGAATTAGTTTCAGGTCTTGTTCTGGAGATTGAAGAAAAAAATATGCTTTCATTGCAATCCTATTTAGATAAGTGAAACAAAAACAAAATTAATTAAATAAAGCAATAAATACAGGGATTGTGATTGTAATCAGCCAAAAATCCCCCTGATTTTAAAATTATTCCCTTCTCCCCTCTAGCATTTGGTCCTCGAAAAGGTTTTTCCCTTGACTTTTTTGGTTTTCCGAAATTTTCCCTAAATTGGCGCTAAATCCGGTTTAAATCTAGTTAAACTAACTACATTTAGTTTAAATCCAGTTAAATTGGAGAAAATGTCGTCATAAATATATAGGTTTTTGAGCGTTTTTGCAAAAATCCCTCTCCTGATCGGATTTAATCCCTCCCTGAATCGGCAGAACTTTTTAATCTCTGAATAAATGTCACCATGGTACTTACTGGAAGACAGTCACGTAGACACTCATTAACATTTTGATAATAATCTTGGTGAAAATTACATTTTCTTTCTTTTTTTGAACAAAATCTCAAGTTTTGATTGAAATCCGTTTCTAAAATAAAGCCGTTTTTAGGAACACAGTTCGAACAGAAAGTATTGATTGCATTCAAATGACAATTATGTCGACATTGGAAACGAGACATTGAAGTCTGACATTCAGTTCCATACGGTTTGGATAAGTGTTTGGCTCTTATTGTCCAAAACGTGATTTCATATGAATTGTTAACCGAAAGCATTAAAAACTCATTTTGACGACTGGTTGCGATCGTATTGGAAGAATGGAATGCAATCCGAACTAAATCTCCGCTTAATTGTTGAATTTTTAATTGCAATTTTGAAAATTTATTTAATATATTAATTGTTTGGCAAATCTCATAATAATAATTATTATTGTTGTTGTTGTCGAGACTCTTAGTTATATTTCCACAAATATTCTCATTATCTAAAACGCATAAAATTTTCGGACTTTTATTAAAGACATCACTTAATCTATTTGTAGTATAATTTGACTCTTCGTTATTCAATTTGTTTATTGACGCACAGAGAGTGACTCCAAATGTCTGATCATCTGCTAATGACTCTCTGTCCATGTCTTCAGTTGATCTAAACAGTAGACCAAATGATGTATCGAAAGAGAAATATTGAATCGTCAGTAGAATTGTTTGCAAAAGGAAGCCATTTATGCAAAATAATAGAGCAATTAGTTTGAAGAGATTAGTCCAACTCAGGTACTCCTCGAGTGATACCGAAACCATTGTTATTAAACTCGATACTTCGCTTAGGCTTTCGATAGATTTTGCCTAAAATTTTTATAAACATTAGGAAACATTAGAAATAATATTATAATGGTAGATTAGTTTAGAAAATATTTCCTAGCTAAACAACTTTGCTAATTGTACAGTATTAACTTAACAAAATATATTTTAATGCAAAAAATATTAATAAACGCAGATTTTTCAAAAATAATATCTATAGCGTGTTTTAATAAAAGTAAAATTTAAGATTGGACAAAATATTATTGAAGGTTTCCTGTAAAGCATGTTACATTTAACAAACGCTTAAAGAACATACCGAAACTTTTTGCTCTTCACTGTCTTCCAGTTCAGTTTTGGTCGTAGAAGGACTAATATGAGTGATCTCTTCATACATGCCTTCATCCGGCAACTCTTCTTCAATTTTATCATGGTCATCTGCAAACAACACTTCTTTGATTGTCTGCCATCGCGGCAAAGATGACGGTCTGTTCGACTGCAATGAACACTGACTTCTGGTTTGCTTTTGAAGTCTATTCTCTATCACGTGTTCAGTCTTTGTAATAGTAATGCAATCGGACTTATGGTCATAATTGATGTCATAGTTAGTGCCGACAGTAAACACTTGTTTCCGCACTAACAGTGGTTGGGGATTGATATCGAACTGAATTGGACTCACAATTGCCTTTTGATCAGAAAAGCTCATAATTACAAAATTATTAATGAATTAATAAATATTATGTAATATAAAAATAATTATATCTATGATAAATTCTACTCTTTCATAAATTCATTAATAACTTTTGATGATATTTTGCAACTTTTTAATTGTTTTGTTTGAAACTTATTAATGATATCCATAACGACTGTATGCAAAATGAATCAGAGCTGAAATTTAATGCCAAATCAATAAATATCTATAAAATTGAGTATTTCTTATCTAATATAAAATTGTGACATAAAGTCTCGTTTTTTTTGGTAATTGATTAAAAAAATCAATAATTTTATTTTACTTCCGATAAAATTCAGTATTTATTATATTAAACATTTCATACATTTTAAGGCAAATCTATTTTTAAACTATTAATTAATTAATTAAAGTTCAAAATTAACCGTAAAATGATTGACACTTCGTATTTGTGCCAAAAATGTTTGAATCAACTATTTATCTGAATATTCGCCAAAAATAACTTTTATTCTTCGGATTCCTCACTGGCCTTCACAGTGTCTTCTTTTGTCTTTTTGCTCCAATCGGGTGCCTTTGTCTTCGACATAAAATACAAAAGTGTTAAGACGTCAAAAAATACAATACTTTCTCTACACTTGACTTACTTCCGCATCTTTAGGGCCCAACTCTTTATTGATATCTTTCTTCACGGGTTTAAGACTGCCTTTCATATCAAGTTTCGCCAATTTCATAGTCCATTGTCTCATCTTTTCGAGTTGTGTCGCTGTTTTGGATATTTTGTTCATCGGAGGGATTATGCTATTGATGCAAATTTATTCTTAATTAATGTCTTCTTCTTTTAATGTCTATTTTAAATTTGATTTATGTGCTTACAATCTTCCACGCACATCATTTACCTTGCTGGCTAATTCTTTCACCTATTTTCCAATACAATTTATTAATAAATTTATTTTTTAAGTAATATTTTTAATATTAAATAGATATGCAATTTAAATAATTGATGACATAATATAATTAGGCTTAAATAAAATCGCTCAAATAGTTTTTATAACTAAAATTACCAAATTTTTAAATTTGATTTAACTAAATTTACATTTTATTTAATTATTCTTGTTAAATTTAAAATTTTTACAAATAACTTAAACCTAGATGAAAATATTATTTAATGTCATTAGATGACATTATTATTGCTAATTAATTGTATTCGCAAAACATATTTAAATAATAAAATAAATATAAAATAATATTTAAAAAATGATAAAGTTTTAACAATAAAAAATTTATTAAAATAAATGCATTTAAATTTTTTAAAATTAGAGTAAATTTTATATTCGGCAGGAATTAAAAAATTTATTGAAAACAAACCTCATATTCCTTAATAGATGTAAGATATTCGAGATCATACTTTTCTGCATCTAACCTGACAATTCTCTCGTAATATTCTTTACAAATCGCTATTAAACCGGCTTTTTATTATAAAAATAATTAATTAAAGCTTAAAACATATAGAATTAAAAAAATTGCAACCTTCATCCTCATCTTTAACATTCTTAGGCAGTCCAGTTCGTTCTTCAATTATCTTTTTCCTTTCAATTGACTTCAATTCCTGTTTAAGTTTCAGTTCTTCGGCGGCTCTTCTGCGCAACAATAGCTGTTAATATAAATTTAGACAAAACCACACCTGACTTAATACTAAAACATAGTAAAACTAAAACAATTAGAAACAAACTCTTAATTTCTTTTTGCGTTCGGGTGTCATAAAACCCTTTTTCTTCATAGTCTTCATCTCTGCCTCCAATCGTTCTCTAATTTCTTTCTTCTTTCGCTCTTTTTCATTCTTTTTAGCATTAAATTAATGAAATTAATATAATCTATATAAAATAAATTTAACCAAGTTAAATTTCTAACCATTTTTGTGATATCTTTTCAAAAATAGTTTATCACAAAATTTTAGATTAAATTTTATAAGCTTAAATTTATTACTTATTAATAAACTTTAACATTAAGTCACGGTTTGTGACTCTTTTTTATATGAAAAATGTTCAGTTGAGCCAAATTAGCAATACTTTGAAAAATTTAGGTTAAAGTCAATCAGAAAAGAATCGAAAGAGCAGTTTATTGCTTGACTTTATAGTCAACAACAAATTACTCTTTGGTATCAAATTAAGCAAAAATTTGTGCACAGAATCAGAATTTGATTGAAGAGGTTTGCCTATCGTCAGAAAGTACTTTAAGATGAATTACACACAACAATATATTTAGTTAATTTATTCCACCTTCCTCACATTTGTCAAATCAGATGTTTTAATTAATTTATTTTACACAGACATTTGTAAATACAAATAATTTTTTAAAAATTATTTTAATGTTACAAATTTAAAAAAAAAGTTGAACATTTGTCTTAAGTATTTTACTGTAGTTTAAAACATTAAAAATAACCTTGTTTAAGCTCTTGAAATTAGACACTTATAAGTTTAACCCAAAGCTATTTTTACGTTAATATAAATATAACAAATATCTAGTTATTAATCCCTTTTCAGTCTTTAAACAAATATTTATTTTCAAAGTTCCTATAAATCTAAATATTGTTGAATTCTTTGGAAAAAAAATTCTATTAAAAGATGTTACACACGATTTAATACAAATATTTAATTTATAAACATTTTCATTGATATATTTAACTCATTTTAACTTTTTGTATAACTTAAGTTAAACCAGAATTCAAAACAATAAATACGTAATTTACAAAAATGTTCCAGTTATAATTAATGATAATTTAAGAATATAGTATTGATCAGAGATTGAGAAGGTCGGCCGATCCAGGGGGGGGATCAGGGTGGGGATTTTTCCCAAAATTTTGGCCAAAAACCTAGGGG
>JAQFXP010003398.1:0-12613 GCA_034693685.1 Belba bartosi | reverse complement strand
AACTAATGTCATCGTTGGCTCTATTCAGACACAAACCGATTCGATATAATTCAGTTGAAGCGGATTAGATAATCAGATTCTGTGGCAAACATTTGTTTGGGTCAAATGATTTTACTTTATTCGTCATATTATACAATTAAATAAATTCTTTTATTATAATAACTTTTATTTCTTTTTCAGGTATATTTTAAATTTTTTTCAGAATTAGTTAAATTTGTTTTTATTTATCAAAATTTATAAAATTAAATTTTACTTACAATTTGATGAATTTGTATTAAAATATTTCTAAAATTTAAACTCAAAAATTATAAGAAAAATAACAAATTTATATTTATATTATAAAAAACTTTTACTTTTAAAATTTTATAAGTTGCAAATAATTTACTATAATATTGTAGCATATATAATAAGACTTTGATTATATTTGCTCCAATAGCAGTTTATTAAGGGACAATTTGTTTAAATATAATTTAGTATTAGGTTCAATTAATTAGTAATTAGATTCAAAACAAGCTGTCAGTATGGTAGACAAAGCGTTGGTTATAATATAAGAAAATCTGTTAAATAACCATTAATAGGTATTTGACTGCAATAAATTAACACAAACTAAGTTAAACATGAATTAACATAAGTTAAGTTAAGCATAAATTAACATAAATAACACAGCTGATAATTAAAACAAACCAATCAGAATTAAACAAGTTTACATGATAGTTATCTAGAGTTGTCAATTAAGAGATTTAATGGAAGTATAAATAGAGAAATGACGAGTAGAGATGATAGGAGAGAGCCGAGAGTGGAGTTAGTTTAGGCTACAAGAGTGTGTGCTCTTTAGAGCAACCGGGCCCGGATCGAATGATCCGGGTTCTTAATATCAGAACAATTGTTATTAATGTTATTTAAACTAATTAAAATGTAAAATACTAATGTAATAATTATTGTAATCAGTTATTTGTATGTAATTTTGTGTAGTATTGTTTAAAGTTATTGATTAAATAAATTATTTAATAAGCAAAACCAATAATCTAACTTAAAATAAAAGAGGAAAGAAAGTGATTGCAAGAGCAAGAGTGTGTTGGCCTTTGATATGACGGACACGGATAGTTAAACCGTTAGCAAGGTTAAATTAACGAGAGCATTTAATTCGGAATGAAAACAGTCACAGAAGACACAATTAAAGGCTACGCTACCACACCATCAAACGACGTGTCAGATAGCGACTGTTGGTTAAGACCCGAAGAAGAATGTTTCAATATAATGTATGCCATAATAACAATTTATTACCATATTAAATTTATTATTATATTTATATAAAAATGCATTAGTCCTTGTTAGTCTTTATAGATAAACAATTTTAATTTCTAGTTTTAATTTGCAAAACTTTAACCAAATATATTTTAATGGCATCTTGTGCAAAACCATAAAATGAAATGGCTGCAACTATGTTGACTACATCGCTTTTAAGCACATTAAATTTGAAACTGTTATTGAAACTGTTATATCATTATTTGAAAATGTGCATTAAAACAACTATTTTTATTTAAATTATTGTAAATCTGTTATACGATAAAAACAATTAACATAGCAAAATTTTAATATTATTTAATAAAAACACATCAATTAACAATAGTTAAAACAAAACATATAAAAATTTCTCGCAAACAATTCTAATGAAGCCTTCATTAATATAAAAATTTAATATATAAAATATTGTTTTTATTTTGTTGCTTTTTTAATTTATAAAATTTTATGTTATTTTATTAATAAATGTTAGGCATGTAAACAAGTTTTTGAATATTTATTAAATAGCTAAAAATAATTTAATTTAATATTTAAAAATATTATAACGCAATAGATGTTACAATCAAAATAATAAACTTTGGCATAAATTAAATATTCAATAAATTAATATTTTTAAAATTTATTGTAAAACAGATTCATTAACATTATTTACTACTACAATAGATCAATTTATACATTTTATGAAAAAAGCTAAATTTATTATATTATTAATTTATTTTATATTTATTTCAAATTTATTAAGTTTTAATATTATATTTATTTTAAGCAAATTACAAAAAAATTTATAATTAAACTTAAAAATGTAATTACTTATACAAAAAAAAAGATAGTTACTCCAGTTACAAATCTATTCTTAGTAATAATTTTATTAAACATATATATTCCACTAAAAATAACCAATTTAACTTTTAATTCATTTGATATTTATTTGAGTAATTTCATAAATTTTAAAATTTTATTAATAAATTATATATTTAGATTATTGGAATGCAATTGTGAATCTTTGATTTATTTATTACTTACGTTTTCTGTACTAAGTTTATAGTCACGAGTTAAACATTCAGAACATAAAATTCATAATAGAAAACAATCGCAAATAATGTTACAATTAATTGAGGATAGGATTTGCTTATATAAACAAACGAACACACAATGTATGAGAATAAGTAACTGTTAATCAGATGATCAAGACAAAAGCAACGTATTAATTTTTAAGCTAAAACCTTTAATTATTAAGAAATAGAGTCAAATAAGAGTAACGTGTTTTGTAGTAAAAATTGTACACAAATTATAATAAAAATCTTAGCATTTTTAATTTAAGTTGCACTCCAAATATTTAGATTGATCTAAAAATAAATTATTGCGCTTGATAATGATTCTGTCGGCATTGGCTGCATTGTTGTGCATAGTCTACTTTGAGACACAGTCTACACTACAGTAAATAGATTTACAGTTAATATGTTTTTTAATTTTATATTATATTTAAAACATTTTTTGTGTAAAACAATGTTTACAAACATTTGTAGTTTTAATTGAATAAACGAAATGTGATTATAATTATGTTTTTGGTTTGAGTTTGAAATTAATTTAAATTAAATTTTCAGTTAAAAAATTAATTAAAGCAAAAATAAACTTATTTGACATTTAAATTGAATTATATTTTAATATTATTTTAGTTTATTTTTCAATTATTTATTGTTTTGAATTTGATTTTGAGTTTTTGTTAAACACGTGTTTTGCGAAACAATTTTAATATAAAATAAAAAGTATTTTTAACACAAATTCTCAATACTTTTGATATGTTTTGTCATCAATAAAGACATCAATTCTTCGCGAATAGTGTCTTCATTACCATTGCTCTCGAATAGGCTCTGATAACAAGTCTACTGCCGGTGAGTAGTACTGCCGAAAAGGTATTACAATTAATTATTTTATGATTTGTTTAGACCTACCGGTGCTCTCACTCTCTCTCTCCAATACATCAAACCTTAAGTTAAGTTATGTTTTGAACAAAACTTCGATTTAATAACATTTTTGTTTAAATACTTTGAGTTTTGGATATAAATATTGTCTCAATTGGTCTCATATTTAGTCAACTTTTTTGACATAAGTTTTGATTTTGAAGTTTAACTCAAAATTTGTTTCAATTGTTTTGAATTGAATTTGTGTTTCAATCAAATAATGAGTGAAATGTATAGTAAAGAGAGTTTCGAGAGATTTGGTGACGACTTATGCGAAGAAGTGTTAAGTTATCTCACATTTGAAGACAAGTTTAGGTTTGAATGTCTGTCCAAACAGTGGAAGAGATGTGTATTTCAGAGTCAATACGATTTAGTAATTTATGACAAATTAATAGCAAAAACGCCTTTTCCTGGAAATAGATTAATATTAATTGATTTACAAAAATTTGAGTTAATAATTAAAAAGTGTAATAATGTTAATTCGATTGAATTTGATACGGAACATTTTTTAAATTATGATTATTTGTTTGAACTAATAATCAAAAATTGTTTGAAATTAAAACGAATTAAAACAAATTTTGCGAATAGTTGGATTGAACCGGTTTCTAGTTCCGCATTAACAATGTTTTTTGAAAAATGTGGCAAAAATTTAAAATCAATTTCATTCGACGTTTTAAATATTAAATCAAATCTAAAATTGTGCCCAAATTTAGTTGAATTCAATGCAATTTATCGCTATTTGTCTGACGTTTTGAATGAAGAAAATATGATTTTAATGAAGAAATTGTCGAAAATTAAATTTATATTCTGTGATAATGACGTAAAAACATTTGAATTATTTGTTAAATGTTATAAAAATAATTTCAAATCTATTGCCATTCTATCCTATATTACTAATGAGAATTCATTTAATGTTTTAATTAATGGATTGTCAGAAATGTCGGAATTAATTGATATAAATATACATTTTTCCGGTGATTTAGATTTCACTCTTAATAATACATTTATCGAACAATTGGCAAACATTGGAAAAAAGTGTAAAAATGTAAAAAATTTATCGATTGATATGATGTCTATACAATTGTCGGATGAATTAATTTCTGGAATAATTAAATCAATTAATCATAACTTTAAACGTTTAAACCGATTGGAACTGTGTTTTGAAGTTTTGGAAAATTATGAACTATTGAATCAATCTTTTAATGATTTAAAACAATTAACGCATTTCTCAATTGATTTAAATACTGTTGCGATTAAAGACTCTTTTTTGATAAATATCGACAAAATATTACCAAAACTTCAATATTTATCGATTCATAATTCAATTATAACAGACATTGGATTGAATTCATTGCAAAATCTATTAAAACTACAAACTTTGGAATTATTTAGCAATAGTTTCATACAATTGAGTGATTCGTGTGTTTCCGAACTAATGACTAAATGCAAGAAAATCCAAAAATTTATTTATGTAAACAAAGTGTATAAACCGATTAACTCGACTCAAGGCTTGGATTTTAATGTTACGGAATATTTATAAAATATTTTATATAAATAATTAAAATAATTAATTATTACAATAAAATTCAAGATTTAATTTTTTAATAGTTTTTGGATTAAATGAATGAAAATTTAAGTTTTAATTAATCGGAAAAAGTATTTACAAAACGACTCGAATGAAGACTAAAGCGACGATCGATTGACTGAAACAACGAATGGATTACAAGATCTCATCGATTGTCACAACAATTGAAGACTTTATTAAAAAACAATTCATTTAATTGCTATTCAATTGATTGTCTCTTTAGATATGTTTTGTATTTAAACTGTAATTACATTAATACTAATCTTAAGTTAAACCGAAATACAAATTAATTTCTTTACTATTACTGCAAATAAATATTGAAATAAAATAATTACTTAAATATTTAATTATATTCTAAAATTTAAAATAATTTATTTAAGTTTTAAAAATTAATATTTCGTATTAAACAATATAAACAGTAAAGTAAAGTAGTGTTGAAGGCCTGGACATAGCCCTTGGCTCAGCTCTGGTAACAGTGATTCTACCGATTGACCTGAGTTTAAGAATCGAGTGACCATTGATACGAGATTTGGATATAATTTAAGTTAATTTCAAATCAGAAAAAGTTAAAACAAATGAATTTTTAAACCGAATATGGATTCCAATCCAACTATACCTTCAATGCACAGGTAGTCTGAAATAGAAACGATAATCGGTTTGGATTTGGTTTGATTCGGGTTTAGACTAAACTCTTAATCACATATTTAAGTTACGATATTTTACACTAAAGGATAGTTTTCAGATATAATATTAAATAATTTGTTAAAACTATTCTTTAATTAAAATAAATATCTAATGTGCCAAGATAAAGTACAATACAGATTATATGCTAAAATAGTACATTAACTAATCTAAATATTTTTAATTGTAATATCAATTTTAAAATAATATCATTTTACACAACAATTACTTGTTAATTTTATTAAAATAAATGTTTATTTAAAATATGTATATTATTGAATAAAATATTATTGTTTGTGATAAATGAGTTAATGACGGCAATGCATACGTCGATCTCAATCCACATCCGAATAATCTGCATATCGTCTGTAAAGCACTTGTCGTCAAAATACTGTTCAATCGTTTGAATGCTATTGGCGTTGAGTTCATAAAGAATTGTAAATCTTATATATAAGTGAATTATCTTTAAAATATTTTTGGATAAATAGGTCTTTTGTTGAGTTGTATATTCTAAACAATATTTATGTTATTAATAATGTTTGCGTTTAGAATATTCTGATAATAAATCTTAATTTTAAAAAAATTAGACAAATATCTAAAAATAATATAATATCAAAACCAAACCATAGGCTGAGAATCGATGAGTTGAGACACAAATACTTTTCGAAATACATTTTTAGGTTTTTCTCATATAGAGTTGTGGGATATGTAGAAAATTTTAGGTCAATCTTAAATGTACCTTTGTTACTTAAATCTGGTAAATCTCTATGTATATTTACACTAAAATACTCTCGATAATATTCTGTTTTGTATTTTCAAATATTATTACAATTTATTGTATTATTTATGTTTAATTATGAGAATATTTTGCTAAATTTTAAATTATTTTTATTATTTTGTTAAAATAAAGATATGTATATTAATAGAATATGTTTACGTAATTATTTGTTTTGCTTAAATTATTACATTTATTGATGGTTTTATTTTTAAAACATGCATTAAAAAGATAACAAATATTGATTTAATAATATTGATTAATTTATTGATTTAATTTTGCCATAATATAATTTATCAATATTACATTTGTTTGTATTTATTTTAAAAAATTAAATTAAAAATATATTAATTTAAATGTAGTAATATAAAATTTGTAGTCAAAATGTTTCTTAAATCTGCCCATTGTATATTTATATGTTTGGTTATATTTATTTTAATCAATATTTTGGTCAATTATAGCCGGGTGATCAAAAAATTGATTAAAAAGATTGTCTTAAAAAACTTATTCTAATCATTAAAGACTGCTTTAAATACAATTATTTATTGTTTTGGCTAATCAAGTCATCGCCATTAAGCCAATAAAGTCACTCAATATCTAAACACTTAAAACATTAGTTTGTTTTCGAAGTACCGAAGCCCCACAAACGTGATCAAGGTAGAATATCACAACTTTTTTGCGTAACACCTCTGGTTTTTAAGCCATAACTCTATTAAGACAAATTGTAAACAAAAAAAATTAAATCAATTATTAAGTAATAGTTTAGCTACAGAATGGTAACAAATTAATTTTAAAATTTTGAAAATAAGTTCTTAATGATTAAAATTTAGGCAAATTTTAATTTACATTCCGTTAGTTAATCTAGAAACGGAGTTTTTATTTTATTATTTATTGCATTTCCTTTATTAGTTTTTGAATTTTATATTGAAATGATAGAAAAAATTTATAAATAACAAAAATAACTTTTTAGTATTGGGCTAATCCAACCCCCCCCCCATCCACCGCTATGTAAATTATTAAAGTTAAAAATATTTATTTTTATAATAAACACATTTGTTAAATGTAGCGATAAATGTATTATTGAAGTGAAGCGTATTATTAAATTATTTCAACATAACTTTAGTTTATTTATTTATTTATTTATAAACAAATTTTAATTTACATCTGGTAGCATGCTCAAATCTCCAGCTGATTTTTCATTTAAATTTAATTTATTGTTTGATATATTTTGTAAATGAATTATTTGTACAATGTGATTATTATTTGTATAATAATAATTGTTTCAAATTTTTTGAGAATAAATTTTTACTTTTTAAAACAAAATGAGACAAATATCTGAAAATAATATAATATTAAAACCAAACCATAGGCTGAGAATTGATGAGTTGAGACACAAATACTCTTCGAAATACATTTTTGGGTTTATCTCATATACTGTTGTGGGATAATCGGGAAATTTTAAATCAATCTGATATGTACGTTTATCAACTGTAGCCGGCACATCTCTATCTATATTTACGATAAAATACTCTCGGTAACATTCCATTTTGTATTTACAAATATTATTACAATTTTTGGTAATATTTGTATCTAACTGCTTTTTTCTTGAACTAAATTTTAAACTATTATTTCTGTCGTAATTAAAATAATAATATGGATATGAATTGTACTTGGTTACAAAATTATTAATTTTACATTTATTAATACATTCATCCTTGGTTTGATTTTTAAAACAGGTACTATTTCTTGGTTTATATTTATAATTTACAATTGCTTTTTGATATTTAATCATGACCAAACTTGCACTTTTAAAATTAATTTTTACCAAGTCATCTATAGCTGATTTATAAATTTTACGCTTTCTTTCATGTATTTGAATAAAGACTGAATTTGTAATAAAAAGTGTTTTGTTTTTAGTGGGAATTTCTAAAGAATAATCAAATTTGTTGTCCAATCGGTATCTGTCGTCCGGTTCGCCATTTAATTGAGAAAATATTGTAAAACAATTCATAAAAGCATTTATAGATTGAGTATATTTTGCAATCGATTCACAATCTGTTCCATTATGTTCTTCAATGTTGTCATTCTTGATATAACAACTAAATAACTTCCTTGGTGAATGTAGGCTTTCAAGTTGTTCACCTATTGTTAAATTACTCATAAAACGTAATATTCTTTTCTTATAATATTTTATTTTAATTATATTTTTATTAAAAATTAGATCTTTTCTAAAACAGACACTAATAGCCGGCAATGATATATCGGTTTCAAACCTAACATTAGTAGTCGTTTCGTACAAAAAGTATATTTCATTTATTTTATATAATTGATAAACACATCCAATAATACAAATAGTACTTGTAAAAGTTTTATAAACAAGTAAATCTCTCATTGTTAATTTTAAGTCAGATTTACAATGTTTGATGTTTTTATGTTTTAATTAATATCAGCACAATTTGAATCAGGATTTTAAATTAAAAAAAACAGTAATAATTTTCACAATTTAAGATTTAATTTATTTTATAATAAGACTTAAATTGTATTTACATTTAATTTATACTGAATTTCTCTAAACTGCATATTTAAAAACTAAAATTTATATTTAAAAAATATATATTTTTAGTTTAAAACAAAATTTAAAAAAATATTTGTTTTCTAATAAATTTTGTAAATTATTGTATAGTGAAAAAGTGTATATTTAATATTTATACAATTTTTTAAATTTAAAATATAATTTAATTATTTTAAAATATTTTAATCTACTTATTCTATATATTTTAAACGTTTATGCTGTAAATTATATATATACCGCACCTAAACTATATATATTAACCACACCTAAACTATTTACAATTGTTTTCAAAACTAACTTTTTTTAATTTAATATTCTTTTCACATATTATTAAATTAAAATTATTGTAATTATTAAATTTATTTACTTAACTACCATTAAAATATTTTTGAAAAATATTATCTCGTTAAATATAAAAAATTAAAATGTGTTTTGAGTTAAATATTAAGGCAAAGCTATCTCATCTTAACATAAAAATTAAACTTTATTTACAATTACTGTAATTTACAGTCAGCGCTCACTTATTGCGAAAATGTACTCGCTTATTCACAACTCAATGCGAGATCCATATCTTAAACTGTACATGTTTGATCGCTTTTATGACTCTCAGTAAGCGCTACTCATATCTATAAACTATACTTGTTCAGTTCGAGCTAATGACTGCAATGTATTACAGTATATTGCTAATGTATTCCAAATACACATTCAGTTGTTTTTATATCGTAGCCAAGACTCGACACACTCTTCAGTTGTCTCTAAGTAAGAGCCCATAACAGTTGTACTACAGTAGTTTTAGCGCTCAGCCGCTCATCAATTGTATCGCTCAAATCAGTAATAATTAAATATTTAGTTATTTAACTGCTTTTGTGAATCAGTTATTGTCTCTTCGCGCGCGCCTCAACTAATCAGTCTATTACTGATTGCATTATCTCCGCGCAATCTATGGCAAACCGATTACAAACCAATCACTGGTTCAGACGCGAAACACATTACTGATAATTTATCGCCAGTCGCACTACTCCTTCTCACCGAATATACGATTTGGTCTAATAATCCAAATACAACTCAAATCCAGTTGCGCTATAGCTCCGTAAATGACATACAACTCGGAGCACATTTCTTAACAACTCGACTAAACACAAGACAACAGGTCTTGCATTCACTCAACTAATAGCGCTATTCAACTCGAATCACAACTGATTTGCTTTCGCTTGAATACACATTCGCGCCTTTTGTATTGCCCGATACAGCAAGCGCTATCACCGACAATAGCGACAGCACAGTCGACATTTAATCAGGTGACGCCTCCCAAACGCCCGTCACAATATCACAATTTTTATAATTATTTACCAATTATTTAGTAGTAAAAATAATTGTTAACGATTATTTTTGTTTTTAAAAGATTTTAACCAGTTACAATTTGTTACTACTTTAAACTTTTAAAACCAACAAAATTAAATTTAAAATTTTTAATAAATTTAATATAATCAATACTTAATTTTTATTTATAATTATTAGTAACATTGTGGAATATCTTAAAAATAATTATTAATTTTATTTTAATTGAGTCTAATATTTTTAAATTAACAAGCTAATATTTTCTTTAAAAAAATTTCAAATATGATAGTTCCGTAAATAAATTTCATAATTGCAAAAATTTTAATTTAATTATTTGTGCAAGGAATATTAATTTAAAAATTAAAAACCAATAAAGGCTGTTTTGAGAACCGCACCTAAACTATATAGAAACTACATCTAAACTATATATCAGGGATTGAGAAAATCGACCAATCCAAGGGGGAATAAAGGAGGGATTTTGTTATAAATGTTTAAAAACCTATATATTTATAATGAAATTTTATTTTATTTAACTGTATTTAAACTGGATTTAGCACCAATTTAAAGAAAATTTCTTAATTTTGGCCAAAAACATGAAACATTAATGGAGGGGTACCCTTTCTTGGTCCAAATGCTAGGGGGTAATAAATAACAATTTTTAAAATTAGGTGAGGAGTTTAGCTTAATCGCCCCATCACAATGTAATTACTGTAATATAACGGTTTCAACCAAATAGATTTTTTAACATCTTAATTTTTGATTAAATACTATATAGATTATATTTTCTATTTTCAAATAATTCAGCAATAGTTATGAATTTTCTTAACTCCGTAAAGAAGATAAATACTCTAATTGTTAAAATTACATTTTTGATAATATTTTATACAAAATTGTGAATTATACAAAAAAATTTAATCAAACTATTATTTAAATTTTTTAACTGTAGCTGGCACATCTTTATTTATTTTCAAAATATAATACTCTCAATAACATTTTATTTAGTGTCTAAAAATATTATTGTAATTTTTAATACAATTTATGTATCAATATTTTAATTTATAATTACAATTTAAACTGCTATTAATATTATGGTTAAACTATTGATATGTATTTAATTAAAAATTTAAAAATTTTTGCTTTTTCACGTAATAACATATTTATCCTTGGTTAAAATTTTAAAGCATATTTGATTATTTAGTTTAGCATGGTTTAATACATTAGCGAATACAATAGGGCTAACAGCCCTAAATATATAGACGTTAATTAGCATTTTACAATAAAGCTTCTAGCTACGTGCTTATGCTATATGCTTAATTCATAACTTAAGTTACAATAAAGTAATTTATAATTTAAGAATAATTGTTTATTTTCATAACTTTTTACAAATATCAACAGAAGTGGCCACAGGATAAAGTGTTAGTTAACTTTTATACCATTTGTTAAACATACAAAAAAAATATATCTGCAAAATCAGTCTTAGGCGTATGCAGATACACTGTTTTTGTATGTTTAGTAAACCTTTTAAATTTTAATTAACCCTTTTGAACTATAAGATTTTGCCACATCTAAATATCAATATCATAAATGTTAAATAAAGTTTGACATGAATTTTATGAATTAACATTTTAACTACTTATACAGTAGTAAAGGTTTACCTTGCTAGTACATTAATTTATTGAAAAAAGGGGAAATAAATCTCTATATTTATTCGGCTTAGGTTTAATATAATTTAAATGAAGACTAAACTTGTTTTTTATTATATAAATTTAAATTTTATTGAAAATTTTTAATTAAAACATAAAATATTGTATAAATTTAATATGAATAAAATGTTGAGTTTTATATTTTATTTTATTTTTAATATATTTGCACATATGTTTATAAAATACAAAATATTTTTTTGGTATTTTAACAAAAAACGACTGTAAATGTAAAATAATATTATTTTACAAATATATTGCTTGTGTTCTAATAATTTAGACAATACAAAGAATATCAAAAGTTGCTAATAGATAACTAGATTAGTTTAAGGGCTTTTTGAAAATATAACATTGTTTAAAAGGAATAATAAATATTATATATATATAAATCTCTGTAATATTTTTGGATGAACAGCTCTTTTGTTATGTTGTATTTTTTGAACAATTTTAATGTTTATGTTGTTATTGTTTTTAATGTTTGTGTTAAAAATATTTTGATAATAATTATTCACTTTTTTAAACAAAATAAGACAAATGTCTGAAAACATTAAAATCGAAAAACCAAACCATAGGCTTAGAATCGATGAACTGAGACATAAATACTCTTCGAAATACATTTTTGGGTTTATTTCATACAGAGTTGTGGGATATTCAGGAAATTTTAAATCAATCTGAAATACACTTTTGTTAGCTTGAGCA
>JAQFXP010003397.1:0-12614 GCA_034693685.1 Belba bartosi | reverse complement strand
TTCAATGTGTTTAGAGATCACAAATAAAAACTTTAATCATTAATCAAAATTGTGATTTTAAACTTATAAATATAAAGATACAGTAAAAATCTTTAGTTTTTTCAAGGTTAAATTGTCTTCTAAATGGATTTTAGGGAACCTCTGGTAATAACCAATTTAGTCAAAAATAGTATAAAAGAATAATTTTTTTAAATTTAAATACTATTTAGAATCAGAGTTATAATAAACTCCAAATTGGAATTCAATGCGATTCATATTTCGGGTTATTATTTGATACGCAATCACTATTGCAAACAATATTACGATTAATCCAATTACAAATAAAAATTTAACCATTGTAATTATTTCATAATCTTGTTTAATTTTACTAAATTCGTTGTAAATTTTGATTAAATTATTTTTATGATTAATCAGAATATTCTTTAGATATTGATTATGTGTTATTTGTATATCTTTTAGACTGTTGTTATAATTCGTATAAATTTCAGACATTGTTTTATGTCTTATTTGAATTTCTGTTAGATTTTTGTTATAAATTGAATAAATTTTTGACACATTTTGGTTATGTTTTATTTGGATTTTTAATAAAATTTTGTTATAATTTGTATGAATTTCAAACAAATTTTGGTTGTCTTATTTGGATTTCTGCTAAACTTTTGTTTTTTATTAAATTCAAAATTTTGACAAATTTTCAATTAAAAAAAGCAAAATCTCTATTTTGTGGATAAAACAATTCTTTTTTTATTTCTTCATATGGATTATCTCCAATAACTAAACAATTAAAATTTTAAGCATAAATTACGTTTAATTTAATAATAAATACTTACAATTATCTTTTCTATTTTCATTTAAGCGATAATAGCCAGGTTCATTTGTCGTATCAACTTGAACCGAATGACTACCAAGATTATTACTAAAATTCGGAGTTAATTAAGCATGTGGATTTTATCTGAAATTTCACTAAAATTAGTAAAATAATTATTCAAATATAATTAATTAAAACAATAACTATTTATTGAAACCTATAGTATAAGTTCAATGATAAAAGTTTTAAAATTTATTTTATTTTTAAACTCTAATTTTTATATATTAAATTTATAACAAATTTTGTCAAGAGGCTTTAGTAAGAATAAGACAATAAATACTGTAAATTATAGATTTCATCAAAAGACACCTTTTTGCCCTTGGAACCATATTTTTAAAAAATTTAGTTTGAGTTATTTAATATCAAAGTTTTGACTTCAATAGGAATTTGGCCAAAATTCCAATTTTCAAAAATTAATTTAACCCCCGCCCTCCACTTATTTTCTTATGAATTTTTTTTGAATAATCTACTAAGAATAAGGAAGTTTTTATACTCGGTTCCAGAATGTGTTTACAATATTTTTTGTATTTTTTAATCATATTTTTTATATTGCAACAAAATGTGGACTAACACAGACTGGACCAGCAGGCATCAGAGAAGTTTTGCCACAATTCAAGTGATTAAAGTATGCAAAACTTGTAGAAGTTTTAGAACCAGTATTAGAATCAGAGTCAGACTCAAAGTTAGAGCTTCAAACTGGGTTTCAAAAAGAATTCACGTGATTCTGATTCTGAATCTGACTGATTGCGACTCTGACTCTGAATCTAATACTAATTCTAAAACTCCTAGAAGTTTTGCATAATTTAATGATATGAATTGTGGCAATGCGTCACTGATGCCTGCTGGTCCAGTCTGTGTTAGTCCACATGTCGTTGCAATATAAAATATATATTTAAAAAATACAAAAAATATCGTGAACACACTTTGAAACCAAGTTTAAAAATTGCTTTATTCTTAGTAGATTATTAAAAAAATTTATAAAAAATAAGTGGGGGGCGAGGGTTAAATTAATTTTTGAAAATTGAAATTTTGGCCAAATTCCCATTGAAGTAAAAATTTTGATATTAAATAACTCGGAAACTAAATTTTTTAAAAATATGGTTTCAACGGCAAAAAGGTGTCTTTTGATGAGATCTATAATAATATAATAATTAATCCCGCCGAAAAAATACTAATAAAAGTCCTTTAATATTTATATTTATAACAAAAAATTATTCAATTATTGTTGTATTAAATTGATTACAATTAATTTTATTTGACAAAATAAATACTTTAAATAAAATAATTTAATCCAATAGTGATATTATGATAATAGTTAATAGTTAATTTGATAGTTTATTACAATACAAATATGCTGTAAACAATTAAATTAATAAATTAAAACTTTTTTTCTCATAATTGTTTGCGTTATTTACTTACTAAACAGTCTACTCTTATAAAAAACAAAGAATAATAAAAACAATTGACAATTTTTATTACTTATTGTCTTTTATTTAAACTAATTATCTTATAAGTTCCTCTTTGACCGGCTTCTCTAACGACAACAAATAGTCCATATAGTAGACGCTTTAAATTCTTTGGAGTTTTCAATAAAATAGTTCGGTCGACAATCCAAATTATCGACACTTTCTTGAATTTCGGTTCTTTTAGTTTTCGATTTCGGAATTGATTCCATTTATGTTTTGCCAATTCAATGTTTGCTTTAGCTTCGGCTCTGGCATTAGCCCAACGTTTAATTGTATTGGTTTCGGGTGTTGTCTCCTTATTTACTTCAATTAGTTTTTCGATATCGAGTTTCCTCTCAAATGTTGAGGTATTGTTGAATCCGTATAATAAGAAAAATAGAGAGTATTTAGTCGTTTTATTAATTTGATTATTAATTATTTTTGCGGCTAATTTGCAATTTGAATCCCAATTCGTTGCTTTTTGTGTACAATATAATCTCAAAATGTGTAATAGTTTTTGGTTAGAGATTTCACTTAATCCATTAACGCTTTCATAATAGCTACTAATCGGTGAGTGTCTTATATTAAGTACGGTTAACATTTCACGAAACTTATTGCCTATAAATACTGCGGCTCTATCAGTAATTATTTACTTCAGTATAAAAAATTTTAAAAATATCTTTTCATTCAAAAATTTTAGAACAGAATTAACTTTTTGATCGCTTATGGCTATTACTTCGACCCATCTGGTTAATCTACATGTGTTTGCGATTAGATATTTATTCTCGTTTGTTAAAATGTGGAACGGCTCCATAATATCGACATTAACTCTTTCAAATGGCGACTCCGGTGCGCAGATCATTTCAGTGAATCCGAATCTATAGTTTTTATAAATTTTATTCTGTTGATATGTGACACAGTTTTTACAATAGTTACGAATGCTTTCACGAATTCCTGGCCACCAAAACTTTGCGGCAATTTTCTTTTTAGTCTTTTGTTGACCCATATGTCCACCTGTTTCTGAGTCATTGTGGTATTTGTGTAATATCGTAGGGATTAAAATTTCGGTTAAAACACAATTAAATTCTGTTTGTTCTTTGTTTGCAATACGTTTTCGTCTTCTATACAATATATAGTTTACGAGTTTAAATTTATGTAAAATTTTCTTATGTTTTCTCGATTTTACTAATAAAATGTTCTTAATTTTTGAGCACATCTTGTCGTGCGTTTGATAGTTCTGTATAGAGTTGATATCAATGTCGTCAATAATGTAGTTGATTACTAATAAATCGAAGACTTTATTTTCGGAAATGTTTTGCTTAAATTGTGTTTCGAATTCACACATAACATCAATCAAATTATAATTAGCTTTTGCTTTGTTTCAACATTATTTTTATTAAGTCTTTACTGTGTATTAAGTCTCCATTTTGTGAGTCTTTTTTGTATATTTTATTCGATTCAATTAAGCGACTCAACAGTTGGCTAAACCATTGTCTCGTCTTTTGACATAAATAACAGTGAAGTCAAACTCAGACATTTCTACTGCATATCAAGTTAAACGCATATTCTTAAAATCTATATTTATTAAGGCCTACCAAAGCTATATGGTCTGTGTGTATTTGGAAGTGTCTACCAATTAACTCATTCCAAATTCGTCTAATTCCGACAATTATTGCAAATAACTCTCGTTCGCTTGCAGACCATGTGATTTGATTAGATTTTAAAAGTTTTTAGAAATAAGAAATGATTTTAATTACATTATCATTGAGTTGGCATAAAGCACCGCTTACTCCGTAATTACTTGCATCTGTTTTTATAATTTTCGGCAAATTTTTGTCAAAATGACTCAATATTGGCGCTGAAGTTAAAGTGGTTTTAAAGAAATTAAAACTTATAATATGATTATGGGTCTATTCAAACTTAGAGTCTTTCTATACCAAATTAAATAACATTTTGGCATGTTTAGCCATATTTGGATCGAAATTGTTTTTCACAAAGTTAATCAATCCCATAAAATGACGTATTTGTTTAATATTTTTCGGCAATTTCATAACCGTTATTGCTCTGATGCGCTTCTCATCGAAATCGATGCTTTCCTTTGATATGTTGAAACCCAAAAACATTTTTCTTAAACTGACACTTTTTTGGTTTTAATTTCAATTTATTCTTTCGCATTAGTTCAAATAATATAGACAAGTGGTGTAAATGTTCGTTAAAATTAGCCGAATTACAGAACAAATCGGCGGCATTAAAATTTAAAAAAATTCACTTATTATCCGAAATAATTTTATTAATTAATTTCTGTAACTCTTTCGGATACGTCTTCAAACTTATCGCCATTTTATTAAAATGGTAGACTCTGGTTTCTGTTATGAACGCCGTTAGCTCTAGTGCGTTTGGATTCAAGTCAAGATTATAAAAACTTATCGTTAAATCAAATATTAACATATATTCGGAACCTTCGCGTTGTTCTACTAATAAATCGAATGTAGTTAACGGGTAATCATCGGCTATAATAAAGTCATTCAAATATCGGTAATCGATGACAATTCGAGGTTTCTTCTTATTAGCCTTCACGACAATCAGTGGTGACGTTATTCTTGAGTTAGATAGACTTATGGCACCTTTTGCCATCATTTTATTGATCCAGTCTTTAATTTACTTTATCTGACAGTGAGACTCGGTATGAGTTCACTCGTCTCGGTTTAAATTTTGATTTGAGATTAATATCAACGTCAAATAGTTCGCACAAACCAAAGTCGAACGCATGTTCAAAACAGATGTTTTTATAATCACACAATAATTCACTTATTTTTGTTTTTTCTTATTAATTAATTTCGTGAAAATCGAATTGTTTTAGAAACTCATTATTATTGTTAGACTTTTTATTATTTATTACAAACTTTTTATTATATTTCTCGATTTGATTATTAATTAAAATTGAGTCTTCAATATTTCAAAAATTGTTTGCTTGTTTATTAAATACAAATTCAATATTATTCTCTAATTTTTTGGGAATGTCTGCGTTATTGTTTTTGGGATAGTTATAGCAACTGTTTTCGGGATTGTTTGTACTAACTGTGGTGTATTCGATCTGTTTTTTTTCGATTAATATTATTATTTTTCGTTATTGTTTTGAAGTTGAAATCGATGTCTTTTCGCTTAATAATATCGAAACTATTTGCAGTTAAATCTAGAAATTTCTTGATTAAACATATTGATGTTAATTCCTGCGCTCATCATGAAAAGGCAGTCTAAGACATTAAAACAAGAAGCGGTCTCTAAGACCTGACAGATTAATTTTTTATTGCCACCATTTACACAAAATTCAAGCTCAAAGGCTCCACCTGAGTCACGTGTGTCTGCAAATACACTTTGAATTATTTGGTCTGACGGAAATTTTTTATTTTTGCTACATCTCGTAGTTCACTTAAGACTACATTATATTGGGCTCCGGAGTCGAGCATTGCGTCAATTTTAAATCCATTTAAACGAACTGTGATGAAAGGCCGGAAACCCATGAAGTAATTAGAGAGGCTTATGTCAACGGCCGCAATCCCGCTCTCAGAGAAATGGCCATTGCATTTAAATTTCGAGTCGCATTGACTGTATCGGGTTGTTGTTTATTGTTTTTATTGTCAAATTTACGATTATATTGTCTATTATTAACTTGTGTCGATGTTTGACCGTATGATGTGTTGCGGTTTTGCGAATAACTTCTATTATTTTTATAGTTATTGTTTTGGTTATTATAAAAATTATTTTGATTATAACTATTTGAGTTTCGGTTGTTGTGAAAGCTATATTGCGCTCGACTTCTGTCATAATTTGTATAATTGTTGTAATGTTAAGGCGATTGACTTCTGTTTTTGTAGCTGTTTAGTTGTGTATAACAATTGCTATAATAGTGTTTTATTTGTTGACATCTATAACATGTAATGTTCGGATAGTATCTACTTTGAAATCTATTCTCTCTATTTCTTGAATTAGGTCTATTTCTTGACCATACATTAGACGATGGGCTTTTGTATCTGTTATTACTGTAGTTGTTTTGTCAACCAAATTGTTGTTTTTGAGGATAACTGTTATTAATGTTGTATTCGGCGTTAATAATTTATAAAAATTTCAATAAAAGCTCTTTTATGTTGCCTTTAACGTCAGTTATTTGACTGTATATCATGCGCCTTGCGCTTGGCTTTAATTTCATGCATATATCATCCGCTATCTCAAACGGGTTTACAATTCTTGCGTTTTCATTACGCTTAATGGCTTTATTGACAAAGTCCTGTGTTGTCGGGAAGTCTTCGATTCGTAAATTTTTAGCTTCTGTTCTCGCGACGGCTTTTTGATACGTGCATGAAAAATGTTATTCATGATTATTCAATCCATAGAAGTAATCACTACATTTACCAGATACCTACGGTGTTTGGCAATGCATAGAGGTAATTACTACATTTGCCAAACACCTACGGTGTCTGGCAATGCATAGAAATAATTATTACAATTGCCAAACACCTCCGGTGTCTGGCAATGTATAGAAATAATCATTACAATTACCAGACACCTCCGGTATCTGGCAATGCATAGAATTAATTACTACACTTGTCAGACACCTAAGGTGTTCGTTAAAGCATAACAATATTCACTATATTTAATACATTTGATAAATTTTGTTTTGTTAAGTTTATTAATATTTTAATTCCCGTGCATTTGATTGTTTGCTTGTTATCATGCGTTTATTTTAAACATTGTTAAAACTTTTGTATTTATAAAAATTAGTATCACTTTTATTTAGGCAAAAATTTTATTAGTAAATTTCTATTTAATTTATTTTGTTTTAATAATCTTAATTTGCATTTAAATGTCATACATTAAAATCAAAAATTAATTTTAGCAAACAATTGCTACAATCCAAAATAATTATTAAAAATAAATAGCCAAATTCCGTAGTTAAATTTAAACATTTTAAATTAGCAATCAAATGTAATCAGTTTAAATTAGCAATTAAGAATCAAAAGTCAAAATTCAGTAGTTTAAAGCAAGCAGTCAAAGCAGCTAAATAAACAGAAATAGTACCAAAATTATTCAAACTTTACCAACCCCAAAATCTCGTTCTTAATAAACAAAAATCATACTGGTAACATCACCAAAGACATTTCTATTGCAAATAAAAAAAATGGGATAAATATTTATCATATTCTTCAAACCCTAAAATCCCGTTGCTAATAAAGAGAAACCATACCAGTACCATCACCAACGACAATTCCATTGGAAACAAAAAGAAATGTCATAAATAGTTATCAAATTCTACCAACTCCAAAATCCAGTTGCTATTAAAGCGAAACCATACCAGTACCATCACCAACGACAATCCCATTGGAAACAAAAAAAAATGTCATTAATAGTTATCAAATTCTACCAACCCCAAAATCCCGTTGCTAATAAAAAGAAACCATACCAATACCATCACCAACGACAATCACATTGAAAATAAAAAAAAATGTCATTTATAGTTATCAAATTCTACCAACCCCAAAATCCCGTTGCTAATAAACAGAAATCAAATTAGTATTATCACCAATGACAATCCTATTGCAAATAAAAAAAACTTAAACTTTTGCAAATAAAGAGAATTAATCCTGAAAATTATTAACCTCTACCAACCTTAAAATCCCATTGCTAATAAAATTAAATTACACTTTTCTCGCTTATACATTAAAGATTTTGAAATATTCTTGCTATTAATAAAAAATATCTCGCTATTAATAAAAGAACTCAAACTATTTTCGCTATTACTATAAAGATTAAAATTTTCTCTCGTTATTAATAAAAAGCATAAAAATTTTCTCGCTATAAATAAAAGAAACCCACTGTAAGTAAAAAGATTTAAATTTGTTTTGTTATTAATAAAGAAACTTAAATTTCCGTTTTATTAATAAAAGATTTTTCATTAACCTCTTGTTATTAATAAAAAGGCTCAATTATTTCTCGCTATTATAATAAAGTTAAGAAATTTTTCCCGCTATTAGAATAAAGCTAAGAAATTTTCCCGCTATTATAATAAGACTCTGAATTTTAATAAAATTTTAAATTTTTTTTTTGCTATTATAGTAAACGATTCACCGAAACTTTAAACCTAAAATTTTTTATCCGCTATTATAATAGGCGAGTTGCCGCGGGGGGGGGGGAGAGGGGGAGCAATGACAAAATTATATATACATTTTTTCAAAATCGAAAATGTATTAAAAAGCACATATCTGAACGCTACGTTTAGGTAGATTAATAAATATTAAAATATTGCACACAACCTGTAGACGGCTCTTAGTAAGTTCTGTTTTCATCTTAATTCAACACATACTTAGAATTTATTTTTTAAAAAATTAGTAATACAGTTAAGGCTTATTATTGTTTTTTAAAGAGATGACAAAATTCCATTGCATCATCCGCAGGAGTTAAGATGTCTTTCAATCTATAAAAAGTTTTCATACAATTATCAACTGCTTTAGATGTCTAACAATTTATAAAAAGTATTAATAATATAGGCACATGACAACGGCAACTGGAAAACTTTGAAAAATATTCATACAAATTTTCAGCCGTCTTTGGTGGTTGGGTAATTATAAAATGCATTCATACAATTGCCATCCGTTATCGGGTAGAGGAGGGTGCAAAGATAAAATATATATTGTGACGGTCAAGGTGGAAGGCGTCACGTGATGTCGATTTCGACTTTAGAGTGTCTGTCTATGATAGTGCAATCGGTATTAATGCGATATGAAGGACCCGAATGTGTTGTCGAGTTGATCTAAGTTGAATTGATCTTTTGTAAAATCAATTGTTGAGAGTTTTGTCGGGAATCAAGGCTAATCGATACAAGCGTTGGGTCGATAATAACAGTAAGTTTGGCAATGAATAAAGATCAGAATATTGGCTAATTATTGTTGAATTGCGCAAATAAGTTATTAATAAATAGCACAGCTATTTAATTACAATTAAATTTAATCTGATTTAGATTTAGAAACACAATACAATTAATGCAACTATAGTTGAATCACAAATGTATACAACTATCAGATAGTCGAATCTGAGCTTGATATGAAAACAACTGTGTAGCGAATGGTTTGCAATTGAAAATGCAACTAAAGTATAATTAGATATACATTTGTGGTGAGCAACGTTAAATTTAATTTGTAACTAGTTTATTTATTAATGTTTAGTTTAAGTTAATGACTACATGTAAATCTAATATGTAAAACAATGGCAAAACCTTATATTAAATACATATCAAATCCATATCAAACACATAGTCATCCTAATCGATGTTAAACTCAAATAATAGATATAAAAGCAATTGTAAAACAAAACATATAATCAGTTTTTATGAGACGTTGAGCTCTCACTTAAAACTGTAATTTGTATTTAATAAAAATTATTTTAATTCAAAATTGTTGTGCGTTTTTTTCTATAACGGTGCAACTAAATCTACCGGTGCTCACACAATAATCATCGGCCGAAATACCGGTACTTTACAGCCATATTTATTGGACTCTTCAAAATTGGTATATTGGGCCGCACAGGACCGGAGAAGGCACACGACACATTTAGGGTATATTACGATATAAAGTCGTAAACTAAATAAGTACAGTTTAGAGATATAAATCGCAATATAACAGTAATAATCGCAATTAATATCACGTATGCGCTTAAAAAAGTACAAATTATTAAATTAAGTTCAATTTTATTCAGCTTTGTAATGCGATTCTCCTCACTTCCCGGCAATTTAACTTTAGCTACTATGTGAAAAGTAGGCAGCGGGTGCGATGAGTGTCTGCGGCGATAACAACGGTGTTGAGCGCAAGCTATTAAGCATATGTCGGACACATAACGAAGTGCAGTGCGCGCAATGTGTCAACCAATCCATTATTCCGGTGTTTATTGATCATTGTTTGGCCTGAATATATACATTTCTTTTAAATTGTATTAAAAAATTAATAAAATAGAGATAAATAAAGTTTGCAATTTATTAATACAATAATATAAAATTGAATGTAAGTTTTCAGCTGTTGTTTATACTGCGTTTGCAATGAATAAACTTAAATTAAACCAAAAACAACTTTTTAATTTGCTTAAATTGTTATTAAAATGACAAATTAAAAACATTTATTTCATCATTTAAGAAATCAATATATTTCTGATTTTAAAAAATAACTTTGTTTGTAATTTATTTTATATAAAATTATTTATAAAAAAAACTAAAATAAGTAACCCTGATGTACACAATTTTGCAATAGGACAATATTATTTTTATAAATAAAATTACAATCTTGATCTATTTAATTAATTAATTATTTATTTTATATTTATTTTTAAAATGTAATTATTTATAGTTTTTTGGTAAACTTATTGTGTAAGTTTTTGATTGGTTTGTAAACGTTTGACCACATCTGTTTAATTGATTTCGATAATTTTGTATATTTTGAATTTTATTTGGGGGCAACCAATCTTTATTAACTTTGACGTAATCCATAAAATCTAGGTTTTTATATTTTGCAGGTTCTTTAATAATAATTGCTGATGATGTGTCATATATACTAAAATTAAAAATAAAACAAATTTATATTTAAAAATTTTAAGATTTATAATTGAAATTTTATTGAATTTAAATTGATATGTTGGATTAATTTTTTTATAGTAATTGATGCATAAATTAAAAAAATAATTAAAATTATAAACATTTATATTATTAAGTATAAAAAATTAAAATATTAATATAAATGTTTATATATATATATATACAGGCGTTGACAAAATTATTTTTAAAGGTTTTTGCCAATTTATTCATAGACGCTTGGTCAAATTATTTCAAAATTTATTAATATTTTGCAACAATGGAATGTTAATAAGCACAAAATATAAAAAGAATGTTTTAATATTTTAACCAAGTGTTATGTAACATGTCAATATCTACTCAGACAAATTTAGCAAGATTAAAAAATTTTTGAAATATATAAATTATTTATTGTAAAAAATAATTAGTTACGTGTTGTTTAATTTTTTAAAATTTTGACCTAGAACAATTTTGGCCAATACTAAACCTTTAAAAATGTAATATTTGCCAGGTTTCTAAGTTTATCAAATTTATTTGTTTTTGATCAAATAAATTTTTTTAATTTTTACTTTTAAATATTAATGTTAGTTATAATTTAGAAAATTTTAATATTATATACCAGGAAAATTTTAAAAATAAATTCAAATTTTTAATTGAAAATTTTCAATAAAATATAATTTACGTTGTGTTTTGTAATTAGTGTTAATTATCATAAAAATAATTGTTTATAAAAAATTTTTTGTTAAATCTAATTAAGTTATTAATTAAATTTAAATATTTATTATTTTTATTAGCTTAACAACAATTGTTAACTTAAGTTAATATAATTAAATTATCATTTATATTTACATGTTTTCCAGTCCGGTTATTTCTAACAATGTTTCATATTTCATAAAATTATAAATTGAATTTTTTTCTGATATTGTAAGTTTTGGATAGATATTTAATGTAGCAACGCACATTTCCCGTATTGTTCCAACCTAATAAAATATTTTTATTTTATTAATAAATTTATCTAATTATTAATTTATAAAATTTTTAATACTTATGTGCAGAGAAGGCATGGAAGCCTATTAGAAGCTTATTTAAATGGACGTCTAATTTGTTTATTTTTAACCAAGATTTAGCAAATTAAACAAGCGATTACTCTTTTTAGTGAGTTATGGAAACATAAACTATTTTTATTTAATTAAATTGTAAGTTATTTGACTATTTAAGTAAAATTTGTGATATTGCATGACTACAGTATTGCAAAATGCCTAAAGTAATATGTTAAATTTGTTAATACGTTTAATCAATCAGGGGTAAAAATAAAGTAAGCTAAATATTTTTTTAAAAATTATATTGAGATCTAAATTTGTTATAAATTAAAATTTAGTTTAGCTTGGTTTCAAATTTATTCTTAAAAAATTGAGTTTAAAATTTTCAAAATATAATTTAGTTTGACTTATTCGTTTACAAATTTTTGTTTAAACATATTTTAAAACTAAAACTGGGTTTTTTTCAAAATTTTGTTTTAAATGATAATTAGTTTTGTCAATTTGTAAAATATTATTAAATTTTTTTAATTAACAAATGTTTTAAAAAGTATTAAATATTAAAGAGATATAGAGTGAGAGAGAGATATAGAGTGAGAGAGAGATATAGAGTGAGAGAGAGATATAGAGTGAGAGAGAGATATAGAGTGAGAGAGAGA
>JAQFXP010003396.1:0-12616 GCA_034693685.1 Belba bartosi | reverse complement strand
TTGCTAATATCGGATAAACTGGATCTGAATGTTCTGTTGTCACCGACCGGTGCTTTCGACGCATTCAAGAAGGGCTCTAATACTGTGTGTCGTGGAATTTGACATGATTTCTAAAATAGTTTCCATTCACAATTAAATATATGTGTTTTGATGTCAATTTATAATTTTTATTTAAATTAACAATTATTGATTTAAAGTTTTAAATATTTGTATTAAAATAAATCAAAATCTAATAAGTTGTACAAGTTGTAACTTGCTTTTTCATAACAAAAAATTTAATATAAATAAAATACATTTTTTAATTAGCTTGTGCCAAATCTGATAAATCTAAGAATAGTAATTTTAAATATAAAATTTGAAAATATAATTAATATCGGCTCAAATTAATTTATTTGTATTTTTCAAAATTAACATTTAATTATTACAACTTTTAACTTTTTATTTTAATTTAACACATTATATTATATTAACTTGTTAGTTTTATACTAAAAGTAGTAAATACAATAATATTAGCAAACAAAAAAAATTGAGGTAATTGAACTTGATTTTAAAAACGTTTATTAAAATATATATTCTATAAAATAAAAATTTTAAAAACTGTTAAACTTAAAAATTATCAAGTACAAACAGTTTATTTAATCTATTTTAAAAATAGATCCAGGTTCAAATTATTGTTTAATTATTCTTTTATTTATACATGTTTTATTATTGAACTTTTTGGCTAAATTTTTTAAAAATATTTAATATAAAATTTTTTTAGTATTTATTTATATTACAATTAAATTAATTTAAATAGATTAATTTTAATAGTTTATTATTAAATTATTAGTAAAAAACACTATATCTTTGAAAGATAAAATTATTTAATTAGAGTTAAATTTTTATAAATTTAAATTTAAAGTCTGTTTTTAGTTTAATTTAAAAATTTTAATTATTATTAGATAAACAAAATTATAAAAACTCATTTTGAATATTAAATAAATTACCAGCTTGTAAAATTGTTTAAAATCAAAATGAATTTTTTTAATTATGAATTATTTGTTATTAATTAAATTTTAAATAACAAAATAAAATTAATTAATAATAGGAAGTACTTATGAACTGAGTAAAGAACTTTGAATAATAATTGTTTAAAAATGGAATAATTTAACTAATGCTAATACATTAACCAAAAACTACCTTTTTAAATGGTCAGGCAATAAATTTTAAATTAAAAAATTTTATCAAGCAATAAATTTAATGTTATTGAACTTGATTGAAAATGTGTTTATTAAACTATATATTTTGAAATAAAAAGATTAAAAACGTTTAAACTTGAAAATAATAAAGCTGAAACAAATTTTAATTATTTTATTTTAAAAACTATTACATCTGTTTATTTAATTTTTATATATTTAAGCTTAATATATAAACCAAACATTTTGAATTCATTCATAATTTAAATCAATATAATTTTGTAATAATTTAATCAATATAACGTTATAATTATCCAAATGTATTTAATATGGTTTGTAGCGATGTGCTCAACATTTTACGGTAATTTAAATTAAATAAAACAATTATATAAAAATAAAATTAATTTTTAAAAAATAAAAACTAGCATTTGTAAACGCGGACGGAACTTCTTCCACGGGTAAATATAAAATTAATAATTTTATATAAATATAAAAATTATCTATGTAATAGCAAATACAAATCAGGATTTTCTTGTAATCGGCAATTTCAATGACTGTGAGGGCAAACATGCGGCCAATTATACATTGATTTCATTATATCAAGCGGATCAATCGTGCAACAATTATGTTTCACCTGATACATACGATGGTTTAGTTCAGTGCAATGGCGATCAAAAAGCAGTTAATTCATTACAAACATTAGCCTCATCAACTTATCCAGCTGGAGGTAAAAATTTAAAATTTAACTAGTTTAATTTTAAAATATAATTTTTTTTAGCATATTTTCAATATGAAGTCTTATATTTGGTAACCGGCGGTCCATTACAGGGCAAATATGTTTATGAAAAAATAATTGGATTAAGTACTTTCTATTTGAAAAAATGTTCGTCAGTATTGGGCTATTCATACGTTACGTCCAAAACCGCTGTTTTGCTAATATCGGATAAACTGGATCTGAATGTTCTGTTGTCACCGACCGGTGCCTATGAGTTGTTCAAAAAGGGTTGCACTACTATTTGCACTGGTAGTCAAATTATAATCTAAATTGTATTTTAAAACAATAAAAATACAAAATAAATGCATATATTGCTTCCCCAAACTTATCTCTATTGTATGTTATAATCAGTAAAAACTGTAGTTTCTTATGATTAAAGTTTGTTTATGTGATAAAAATCGTAAAATATTTCTCTTTTTGAATCAAATACTATATATGTTTGAAAACTAAACGCCTTTTTAGCGAATGCTTATAATGTGTATTCAATGTGTTATTCATGGGTTCAGAAGTAACTCAATCCATACGAACGTTGATATCAAAGCCAGAGGTTTTCTAAAATCCATTTAGAAGACAATTTATCCTTGAAAAAACTAAAGATTTCTACTGTATATTTATATTTATAAGTTTAAAATCAAAATTTTGATTAATGATTAAAGTTTTTATTTGTAATCTCTAAACACATTGAACTTGGACAATAAAAAGATATAATTTGAAATTAATATTTGAATCAAGTTTCAATTTAATTAATTTTAATATAAAAACAATAAAAATTATTTTTGCAATTACACGAGTTTAAAAAGCAATTAAAGTAAAGTTGATTAAAAACAAGTTTAATTTTATTTTCTATATAAGTTTTATCTAAAGTTATATGGATAACAAGTATACAGGCAAAAATATTTATTCAATCGATTAAATATATTTTAAAACGGGAACCTCTGATCAAAGCTATTCACGTCTTAATAGAAAATGTTGTGAATGGCAATAGATTTAATACACTACAACATCAGTTAATGGAAATCGTTATTACAATAAATTAAATAAAAATAAATAAAGAATTTGTTAAAATTGAATTTATTTAATTGTTTAGAAAAAATTAAAATTTACTTAAAATACAAATATAAACATAAAATTTGATTACAATTAGTATTAAATATATTTAAATAAATTTTATTTAACTTAAATTTAATTAATAATTGTATTTATCTTTTAATTAAAATTTATTATAATTTTATATCATTGCTATCAACCATACGGTGTCTATCAGTTCTTCCGATTCTCTCACTTGGTTTCAATCGCACGAATAGATTAGAATTGAATTAAAATAATTTTTATTAAAGTTTTAAAATATATTTTAGTTTAAGATTTAATAAATGAATAAAAAGTAAAATTGAGTTTAAATCAAAAATAAGTCTAAATCTATACATTATTTTCGGCAACGACTCACATAATGATGTCAATGAATAAGTGGTTATCTCCGGCGCCGCAAAACATTTATGGAGTCGTTTGGCGCCTAAACAGCCATTTAGTACAATCGGTGCAATGAATGGCCAAATAGTGTTGTTCTTCACCCGAATTGACGACAATTATCTCAAACGGGTAGTCATTGTCCAGACATCGTTTGCACCCGAACTGTACTATCGGTGCAAAACATAAAACAAATAATTAATTAAAGTTTTAATTAAATTAATTTAAAACTATTTAACTGTTTAATCGAAACCTATTGTCAACGTATTGTTGGCAACAATTGATCCGTTTTTGTCGACCAATTGAGTGAAGATCTAATGACTCACTCTTTTTACATCACTATTTAAGACATGTATTGCAGACGTATTAATCGGTTCGTAATTCGAGTTAACAAATAAATCGAATAAATAATTTTGCATGTACATTTCTAAAACGTCAATCGAATAAGCATAATACAAAAATATAAATAATTTTTATTTTAAGTCTTAAAAGTTTAAAAATAAATTAATTGCAGTTGTTAAAATCAAGTTATATAATTAAAAAAATTACTACATTTAAACAGCAATGTAAATTAAATTTGTATTTTAAACTTGCAAGTACACTTTTAATAAAAATGTTATACTATATTTATATATAATATTTAAATTTGTTTAACAAGAAATTAATTTTTGTCACTGTAGTTTTATAATTACCAAACTTTTATTGTTGAATTATATACAAAAACATATGTAATATTTTATATATATTTTTATTTATACAAAGGTACCCACCCCCTCGGGGTTTTGGCGGCCACCGAAGGCGGCTGGCAAATTTTTTGAATTTTTTGCCCAAAATTAAGAAATTTTCCCTAAATTGGTGCTAAATCCGGTTTAAATCCAGTTAATTTAACTAAATTTAGTTTAAATTCAGTTTAAATTTAGTTAAATTAGGCTAAATTTTATCATAAATATATAGGTTTTTTTAACGTTTTTGGAAAAATCCCCTATCTGATCCCCCCCCCTAAGTTTTTGGCCAAAATTTTGAGAAAAATCCCTCCTCTGATCCCCCCCTGGATCGGTCGACCTTCTCGATCCCTGGTTAACACGTAATGTCTCTGTTGTTACCTTGGCCGTTTTTGCTGTTGTGGTGATTTTGTATTTTTCAATAAAGACTGACCAATACTTGTAAAAAACGATAAAAACCCTAACAGTTCTGTCGGCAACTTGTAAGCCGTCAGGAATGCTCAAACTGGTTACGAATCTCCTCGGCAGCACGCACCGACTATTCAATCTTGCACCTGCTAACATTTAAAATATATCTTAAATAAAATACAACAAAAATTTTCATTAAAATATTTATTAGAACGAAAAACCAAAGATAAATAAATATAACAAATTACTCAGTATTTAATTATAGAAAAAATTTTATTTAATATTTTTCTATATTAAAATATTAAAGCATAACTTTGACTTTCTCAAACTACTTTTATTTAAAAATATGTTTTATTAAAAAATATTAATTTGTTATTTTAATTGTTTTATCACAGCTTGCAAAAATTTGTTTAATGTAATATAAGTTAAAAATAGATTATTTATAAAAAAATATTTGCTTTTTATTTTATTGTTTTATTATATAAAACTAAATAATTTTTTCTAATTTTTAACTAATTTAACAATTTAATTTAAAAATTTTATTATATAAAGCTATCAATATCTGTATTTTTAATTTTTTAAATATAGTTTTTACATTTTATGGTAATACAAATTATTAAAAAATTTTAGATAAATAAATATTAATTCAATAATTTTCATTTGATTATATCTAGCTATATATCGGCTATATCAATGCCGTCAAATTATTAAAAGTTCAAAAGTGTTAGTTAGCTTTTTTACTTATTATTAAACATTAAAAAGCATTATAACTGCAGTGACTTCCGCGAGTCACTGCAGATAACTTGTTTTGTATTTCTTAATAAATAGTAAAATAGCTAACTAACACTTTTGAACTCTTAATAATTTGACGGCAGTGGCTATATATCTGCTAATACTTTTAGTGCCATCTTTCTAAGTTAGGTTAAATTAGGTTAATTTAGACTAGGTTAAGTTAGGATAGATTATTTTTGGCAAACTTAGGTTAGGTTAGGTAAAATAATCTTTGATAAAAGTGCACTAAAATTCTGAAAAATTTGCATTAAACAGCATTGCACTATAATGCAACAAAATCGATAAAAATTTTCGAAATCTGTCCTGAAAATTTTACTTACCAAGTGAACACTGGCTACTTCGGTAAACACCTTCGCGCTGTAATGCAACAAAATCGACTATAAATTACATCTGGTTATTTATGGGCAATAGTTGGCACAGCAGTTTTCATAAATTACGTCAACTTCCTACGTCATGGCTGTCATCTTGGCAACCATTTTGGGTCTGAACAGAAATTAGGTAAAGTAATTCAAGTGCACCATGGGCACCACCCTTTCCATAAAGTACGTTTCAAATAAAGTTTACACTCTTGTGCAATGTTGTCCATCTTGAATTTAGCTATCGATTGTTGCCCTTAACTGTTGCTTTTATTTTTCAATTTATACAAGTGTGTTTATCATATTAATAACAGCTTAAAAGCTATAAATATATTATTTATAATAAAACATTAATTTCTTTAAAAAAATATTTAGTATATAAACCAAATTAATTAATTTAAAATTATAAATTAGTTTATTTTACATTAATAAGACTAAATTTATTTTGACTAAAAGTATTATTGCCAAAATGTACTTTGTATTGCATCTAAGTATTTGTTTTGCATTTTATGGTAATTTTATTTTTTTTATTTAATAATAACTAGTATATAAATTAAAAATTATTTTTAATTTATAATTAATTACGTTTAAATATATTTACTAAATTAAATCTAGGTAGTACAAGAGCTGGAGAATCTCTAACTGGTAAATTTTGAAAATTTAATTTAATTTATTTAATAATTTTATAAATTTAATTAATAGCAACAAAAAAAACCAGAATTTCTTGTAATCGGAATCTTCAATGACTGTAAGGGCAAATATGCAGCCAATTATACATCAGTTTCAAAATATGTGCGTGATCCAAATTGCATTCCTGCTAGCTCAACCCAAGCACCAAACTTTAAAGATGTTTTGGTTGAGTGCAAAGGCGATCAGGAAGCTGTTAACTCATTACAGGAATTGGCCTCATCAATCTATCCAGCTGGAGGTAAAAATTTATTAAGTATCATATTCAATTTAATAAAATAATTTGATTTAGCATATACACAATTCGAAATCTTATATCTGGTAACCGGTGGCCCATTACAGGGCAAATATTATTATAGGAAAGTAATATATTTAGATTCAATATATTTGATGAAATGTTCGTCGATTTTGGGTTATTCATACGTTACGTCCAAAAGCGCTGTTATATTAATATCGGATAAACTGGATCTGAATGTTCTGTTGTCACCGACCGGTGCCTATGAATTGTTTAAAAAGAGCTCCAATACTATATGCACTGGAATTCAGTATATTTATTAAAATTTCTTTTTATTTAAAATATTGTTAAAAATATTTTTTTTATTTATGAATAGTTAAATTGTTATCTAAATAAATTATTTATTTTATTTTATTTTTAAATATGTTATTTTGTTTAAAATAATTTATATTATTTTTAATATTACATTTTATATAATTAAATTATTTTATTATTATTATTTTGGAACAAATCAGCAATGAGTTTTTAACTAAAATTAATATCATATCGTACTCTTGGTGTAATACCTCAATTAACGTTTATTCAGTTATTGTTTTAACTCGAGAATCCAAAACTTTTTAACACATTTGCCTGCTTTTCAAAATAGCCATAGATGAAGTTTTTCGTTATATTTTAAAATTTATTATATAGGATTTGAACAATCGCTACTTATTTTTTAATAACAAATTATTTAGTGCAAAGAAATTACAATTACCTCAAGTTTATTTGTTTGTCCATGGAATAATTGAAAAAAGTTTGTTTGTTTTAGGCTATTAATATATATATTTTTAAATGCAACGTTATTGATTGACAAAAAATAATATCTTATTATTATTTTACCACAAATTCAAAACAGCTGCACTACTATCTGTAATAGCATTGAATATATTATTTAAAATGAATCTTGATTATTTGTTACAATTACTATAATTGAAAATTAATGTTTAAAAAATACTTTCAATAAAATAGTTATCTTGACATTTCTTAACTAGAAATAGATAATTACTATTTTGTATTTATTTAAATTATTATTTATTAAAATTCTTAATTTTTAAATTTAAAAGTTATTTATAGCAATCAATTTACAGCTGATGTGTGAAAAAAGATAAAGTAAAATAAACATAAATAAAAATTTAGAAACAAATATTAAATATGTTTTAACTTGTAATCAATATTATAACTAATAGATTAGACTCAAAGAAATTTTATGCTTGGTTGCAAAGCAAATTTTTTAAAATTTATTTTAATAAGATAGTCGTGATTAAATTAATAAAAGTTAAATTAATGTTTCAAATTAATTTTTAAATTTTTTAGTAATAACAAAATGTGACAAAACATTTTTTAATTTAGTAAATGATAAATATATACTAGTAAAATTTAATTAGTAATACACTAGTAATTGACATATACTATTAATTATTTATAAAATTTCTATAAATATAGATAAGAATAATCTATTTTACTCAAGATAATTTACATTTTAAATATTACTTATAATATTGACATCTGCAAATTTACCTGCTATTTATCAATATATTTTAAAACATATTATTGAAATTTTAAGAGAACTAAAACTTAAATAAAAATTATTAACAAATTTTATTTAAATAAAATAATTTATAATTTATTTTAATTAAATAAAATGAAGATAGTTTTATTACTAAGCATTTTATTTGCAGTTTGCCTAGCTAAACGTATACCTAATCCATATGAAATTATTGGCGGTCGTGATGCCAAACCTGGTGAAGTGCCCTGGATTGTTGATTTACATACAAACACTGCATATTTTTGTGTCGGCTCAATACTAGACAAACGGACTATTCTAACTGCCGCTCATTGTTTAGACAAGTTTGTAAAAACATAAAATATATTTTAAAACTTGTTAACTTTACTAATTTTAATAAAAATAATTTAAAAATTTCTAATAATTATAAATTTATAGAAAAACCGCCGAAAATATCCGGGTGCATGTTGGTTCATTAAAGCGTAGTTATGGTGGATATAATATATCTGTAGCTAAAATAATCCAGCACAATTTATACAACAAAACAACATCAGATTACGATATTGCACTTTTGAAACTATCGTCTGATATACCAATTGATGGCAAAACTATAGCCGCAGTTAATCTACCGCCGGCTGAATCAGACCCGCCTACCGGCCAGGAAGTTCTCATTGCAGGTTGGGGTAGTACAGATGCCTGGGTAAATTTACCTGAACATCTTAAAGTTGTTAGTGTTAATATTGTTAGCCGAGAGAAATGTAAACTTGATTTAGAAGGATATGAAGTAAACGATAGAATGGTGTGCGATGGTATTGATGCGGGCGGTAAAGATTCATGCGTGGTTAGTTTTATAATATTTTTTAAATGACTAAATTTGTATAAATAATTATTTATTTTTTTATTCTAAAATATTTAATTACTTTTAATCAAATTCAAACTAATTTTAGGGTGATTCTGGCAGCCCATTAATTACTGGCAATACTCAGATTGGTATTGTATCATGGGGCATTGGATGTGCTGAAAAAGATTTACCTGGTGTAAATACGCGGGTTGGAGTTTTCATTGATTGGATTAAGCAAAATATATTATAGGTTTATTTAATGGCATATTTTATCTTTAATAAAAATTTAAAATATTTTCATATTATATTAATTATGATATTTTTAACCTAAAATATAATTTAAATAAAATTGGATAAATCTTTGACATTAAAAATTGAATGTAATTTGTAAATAAATAAAATAAAACAATGAAGACTTTGGCAATATATGATAAACAACTAATTAAACTAGAATAAATTATCAAAGAATGAACAACTTTAAATTAAAAAAACCGTTAATTTGTTTAAACGATAATCATGATTTAGGCAGGCTTTAAAAATTAAAATATAAAAAATATTTTTAACTAAAATTAATTTTTAGAAAATTATTTAAAATTTTGTTTATTTGAAATTTAAACACTTCCAATCTAGCTAAAGTTAATTAGTAGTTAAATAATACTATTTATTTAGAAAAAAAGTGTTAATTAAAGTTATAAATAAATTTAAAAAATCTTAGAATTTGTTAAATTAATTTTATTATAAACAAAATATAATTATAAATAAACTAATTTTACTCAATTAATAAAATTGTACAATTTATAAATAAAAATTTATAATTAACAATTAATTAAAATAAAATAAATATACCAGCATCATGACATATGGCATTTTACATGAATTACAATTTATTTCACAATTATTTTTTAATTGTAAAAAATTAATTAAAGTAAAATTTTATTTTTATTTAGCAATAAAACTTAAAGATTAAATAAAATAAATTTAGATAAAATTTATAAAAAATAGTATATAAGTAACAAATATTTATTTAATTGTATAAAAAAATAAAATGAAGACAATTTTATTTTTATGTTTAGTATTGGTAGTTTGTTCAGCTGGGCGAATAATTAATCCACATACTATAGTTGGTGGTCGTGATGCCGATCCAGGAGAAATACCTTGGATAGTTGATTTACATTCGATTGGTGAAGACTACTTTTGTGGTGGATCTATTCTGGACAAACGTACTATACTAACTGCCGCTCATTGCATAGATTGGTTTGTAACAATATTAAATAAATTTTAAAACAAAAATAAATTAATTTTTTTATAATTAATTATTAATCTAATAATTATATAAATAAGAGATTTTAGTATTTTTCTGGATATAGGGAAACAAAAGAAGATATAACTGTACATGTTGGTTCATTAAAACGTAGTTCAAATGGCTATAATATATCTGTAGCTAGTATAATCCAACACGAGTTATTCAATCCGGAAAATATTGATAATGACATTGCACTTTTAAAATTATCGTCTGATATACCAATTGATGGCAAAATTATAGCCGCAGTTAATCTACCGCCGGCTCAATCAGATCCATTTACGGGTTTGGCAGTACTGGTTGCCGGTTGGGGTAGTACTGAACAAAATATAATTCCTGAGAATTTGCAAGCTGTTAATGTTAACATTGTTAGTCGAGATAAATGTAAAATTGATTTAAAAGAACATGAAATTACGGATAGAATGATTTGTGCAGATGTTGTTGATGGTGGTAAGGATGCGTGCGGGGTTAGTTTTGATAATTTTAATATTTAAATACGTTAATATTTTATATTTTACTTATTTTCAAAATGTAATTTTGTTTTAGGCTGATTCTGGTGGCCCATTAACTTATGGTAATACACAGGTTGGTATTGTATCATGGGGAATTGGATGTGGTACACAAGGTCAACCAGGTGTCTATGCTCGAGTTGGCTCTTATATTGATTGGATTAATAAAAATAGATTATAGTTATGATGTTTTTAATTTATACAAAATAGAAATTTATCTTGTTATTTATAAAGAATAATTAAATTTATATAAAATAAAAATTGTAAAATAAATATAGTAAAATTTAATTTGATTTTTTATTTATTACTGTTTAATAAGTTATTTTAATATTTTTAACATTATGATTTTTATTAATTTTATTTGTCAAATTTTAAATAAATATTTTAATAACATAATCAGTGTAATTCTGGTGGCGCATTTACACTTGGCAATTTACACTAGTTGATATTGTTGCATAGGGGTGTATTATTGGATGTGTTAGATAAGATCAATCAGGTGTTTATTTTTGAGTTGGGATTTTTAATGTTGAATCACTAAATAAAACAAATAGGCACTACAGGTATATTAAATTAAATTTTAAAAATCAAAATTTTTATTTTAAAATAATTATTGAAAACTTATTTTGCAGTAATTTTATTATTTTATTATTTATTTTATTTATTAATTAATTACATATAATTAAATTGATTTATATTTTAGCATATCCAAGCTTCTATTATATTTTAATACCTAGCTCATTACTATAAAAGCCTAATCTCAATCTAACAATATTTAAATGTAACTAATTATTAGAATAGAAGCTGAGATTCTTATATTTGCTTATAATTATAATTATTAATGTCAGGTGGCCCAGAGCCGTAATATAGGCTAAAAAGCATAGATAAGGTATACTTATTCAGAATGACTACGATGTGATCGAATTTCCTTGATATTAATATAACCCTCTGAGCATGTCTCGAAATAGGCCTCACACTGTTTTGCAATGGCCGCAGCTTGAATCGATCTATAGTGGCAAGTAACTGCTATTAATTATACTAATTTAAATTTAATTGTTGTATTCCATAATTTGCTTCAATTTTTAAAGCTATTAATAAAAAATAAATTTTAAAATAAAACTTTTCAATAATTATTGATATCTAATACAATTAAACTTTAAAAGTTTTCTTTTGAATAAATAATAAATAATTTATTTTTATAATTTGTAATTTTTGAGAAAATACGAATAAAATAGATATATAAAAAACAAAACATATTTCCTATTTTAAATTGTTTAAATATTTACAGTTAAGTTGCAAAGTATTTAATTTAGTAACATTTTATTGCCGGCTTTTCTTTATTATTATTTAATAAATATATATTATTAATTTTAAATAGCAAAAAATCAGATTTAAACAGTATGACTTTAATACATTTTTGAGAGACGATTGGAAAAATTCGATTTGCTAGATTAAAACAGACGATTTAATAACTTTACACCAAGCCTCAAAATTTTCATATTTATAACTTTATATTAGAACAAAATATTAAGTTATTATTTTCTAAAATATAAATCTATAATTAAAATATGCATAATACTTAAAACAAAAGTTATTATGTTACAATCAAAGTAATGTTATTACTAGTAATTTTTAATTATTTAACTTTTGTCTTGGTAAAACATTAATACATTAAATAAAGAACTTGTCTGAAGATTGAAAAAGTTGCTTATTTTTTAAAATCATTTAAATAATTATAAAAGCATATGATATAATAGGGAAATGTGCAAAAAAAATTTCTGTAATTGAAACATTAAAAAAGTTATGCGCATT
>JAQFXP010003395.1:0-12616 GCA_034693685.1 Belba bartosi | reverse complement strand
GGTAAAAATTGTTAAAATATACTAAATCGGGAATTATTTAAAATAAAGTTTAAAATCGGGAAAATCCGAAAAATTAAAATAAATTATTTTAAACTAGAAATATGCCATTAAGTTATAAAGTATGATTCCCGACAATTAGTTATTTTATTTTAAATCGGGAATTCCCGAAATATCCTAGCTCTGACTATAGCTATTTGGTTTTTATTATTTGTTCTTAAAAAAGACAACATTTTTTTTAATTTAGATAAGACAGTATCAGAATGACAAGTCATTACAAAAACTTTTGCATTTATTGTTTCAACAAATTTGGTTAAGTTATGTTATTTTTGAAATAATCATAAAAAATTTCTAATATTATTAAAACCAAACTATAATCTTTTAATATAAATTTAAAAAATTTTTTATACATTTTTATTTTGAAAGGGTTGATGCTCATTTTAAAATTCTCATCTAATTAGGTTTTGTCAATAATAATCAAAATATTTTTATCAATCAATTTTGACTAATTTAAAAAAAAACTATTGTTGTGGTTAGGTACAACTGTACATTTTCTGTCACTATTGATATATTCTGATTCTTATTTTAAACAGTTGTCTAAAAAATGTGAAATATTTTGGTCGATAATTAGTTTGTACTTGATAAAGTCTTCTTAATTTTAGTAAGCATTGATTTTGTAGCCTAAGAACACTTTCGAATAGTTTTTAAATTAAATTCTTTTTGATCTGTTATGTTAAATTATTTAATTATTGCATAAATTGTCTAAACCTTTTTTTTCTTCAGATAAGAAGTCCGTAACTCTTAATCTTTTATTAAAATTTCAATATTTTTTAAAATAAAAATCCAAAATTATATTTGCCATGACTTGTTTTCAAATATTGCCATATTTTAACTAATTAATTATAATAATTTTTAAGAACACATAATGTCAACCAAGTAGTTATTCCACAGATTTGACACAAATTCAATTATTATATCAAAGACATAAGTGCGCACAAGTTCTTTCAAAAATTTTTATTTATATTAAACTCAGGACTTAATTAAATTGTTTGCATAAATAAAAATATTTGTAATCAAATAATAAATAATTAACTTATAAATAAAATTATTTAAAGTATTACTATATTTTAAATAAATATATTTTAAAAATTTTTACCTTTATTTAAATTTGTACACGTAACTATTGAATATTTGGTAAAAATCGAAATAGTTATTAACATATTATAGCTCAAAATGCAATTAGACTTAATATTAAAAATTTTGTATTTAATTGTTCTTGACTACTAATGATTATTGTTTTGCATTTTTCTATTTTATTTTGTAACATTAGCATAATAATATATGCTAAATATAATACATTTATTAAATTAATATTTTGCATATTAATATAAATTTAATTTATTTATAAATTTAAATTTATACATAAATCCGGCACAAAACCAAAATTATATTTTGGGTAATTTTTTTTAAATTTTAAACTGATGTTAAATTTAAGTATTTATTTAGCAACTAAATGTAAATTATATGAATGTAATAAATTATTATACTTTAACACATCCATAGAAACATTCCTATCATTATCTAGAGCTTATGTTTATAACTTTGAAAAAATAAGCCGTAATTTTACCCATGTTTGTTATATAATTTTAATTTAATTGTACATATATTTTTTTTTAAATAAACAAATCAATAAAAAGTCGCTACATTTTATAAAAATAAGACATTTATGTAAAAGAATTATAAAGCATTAAAATAAATTTATTGCAATTAATTCATAATGACTAATAATTAAAAGAATTTTAGTGCAATATTTATTAGATAAAGAATGCAATAGTAATAAGAATCAAATGCAATTAATTTGATAAAATTAATTTATTTTATTTTAATATATTATTTTTATTTTTTTGCACTTAATAAATTAATTATTTTTATTACGGTTTTAAATATTTCATACTTTTATCTTTAATAATGTGGGTTTTATTGTCAAAATTACTTACAAGTTACAATGAAATATTTTTATTATTCCTAATTAAATAAAAAAAAATCTTATAAATAAAGCAAACTTATAACTTGAATATAATTTTGCCCAAACATATTTTTTAATATTAAGTTTTTTATATTAATATAACAAAAATATAAATAGAATTAATAATGAAAATTTTTTGCTTATCTTTAGTTTGTATTTATTTTGCTTATTATATTGAGAACGCAAATACACAAAATGTGCAAGTCAAATCTGATGAAATGTTTGGCGCATTTTATCAATTCAATTGCACTATTTGTAATGTAGAAGACATTGCTTATGTTACTCTAACAAGAAATAATATTAAATTTCTTACAATTGATTACTTAAAAAACAAAAGTAAGTATAATTTAATTCTTAACGTGTACAAATATATAAATTTTAAAATACGCAATATGTAATAATTAAAATTTTACATAATACATTGCTAAATTTAAAGATAAATTTTTAATTAATAATAATATTAACATTGCAACATTAATATTGTTTAATTAAAAATTATATTTATTATAAGATACAACAATCTACAAATTTGATGGTTTAACTAAAGCTGAATTTAATAACAAGGACAAAATAACCACAACATTGAGTAACCAAAGAATTGGAAATAGCGGGAGTGGCAAATTATTGGTACAAGGTGAATATCAATGTACGGCCTGGTTTACAAACAATACAGCTGAAAGCGATAGTAGTTTAATCGCTAAAGGTAAATACAGTCTATTTTTAATTTTACACAATATATTAATTAGACTTTAAATTATATCTAGATTATCTTGTTTTGGTTTTGAACAATAATCCGGCATCAGTCAAATTATACAAAATTGAAAATCTTACCATTGACATTCAATACAATGTTTTTAACAATGTATTACAAAATCTGACCTTGATCAAAGATGATGAAATAATTTTTAATTTTTACATTGCTGTTAATGTTTTAAGAGAATCACATTATAAATATGGTAATATATCAAATAAATAAATGTTAAATTGTTCAATTGCTAAAACAACATGTTGATTCATTTGCAGACTTAACATCGATTGAAGGCTCGGATGAAATATCAGTTGTCGTCAGTAATAATGAAATTCGTTTAAAATACAGTAAATTAAATGATAAGATAAAAGGCAATTATTATTTAAAAATGAATTATCTTGTTAATAACGTTTTGCAACAACCGATGCTTTCGAACTTGCTTACCGTTGATAGATGGTCGTATTAGTTTTTTTAAAAATTGTTTTACATTTTAAAAATAAATAAAATAATGTTATAGGTCAATTTACCCTAGATTTTTAAATACAAATTAAGGTCGTAATTTAGTAATATTAATTAATTTAGTAATATTTATTAATTATAAAATTGTTTAATAATTGATTTTTTAAAGCAAAATTAGTTTTAATATAACATTTTTATCTTAAAAAATAATTTTTATTTAAAACAAATGTTTTTGAAATTTATTTATAAAAATATTTAAAATTTATAATGCTAACATTTTATTAAAATAAAAAGTTAAATACATGTTTTTAAAATAAAACACGCAAATAGATCAAATTAATTTAGATCTAACATGACTAACATGTAAGAAAAATTATTGCTTCTTTAACTTATCATCTAAAATAATTTTTTTAAATTGTTAAATAGAATAGAAACTGTCAAATTTATTGCATTCAGATTATTTCGTCTGCAATAAATTTCAGTTGCCAGGCAAATATTTTATTGCATCTCTTTGATATATCACTCTCTCACTCTGTAGTAAAGAGTAAACTGTAATAAAACAAATTATTAAAAAAAAATTAAAATTATATATATTATCACAGTCTATAATATGTGTTTCGTATGTATTTTTGTTATATAAGAAAACAATAGATGCATATGATATTTATATTTTGATTCCATCAATTTAACACTTGGGAACAAATTATAAATCAAGTTTATAGCATGTGTATAAATAAGAAAAAAATAATAACCTAACAATTACGTTTTTAATAATAGTTTAATAATATATTTGAATTATTACTATTAATTTCAAAATTCTTTTCTATATATACAGTATTATTAATGTTATTGTTATAATGTTTAAATTTATATTTTCTTACAAGATTTATTTAAATTACAATTTTTAATATAATTTAAATTCAACTATATAAATTATAATTGAAAAAATATGTCCAAAAAGTAAAATAAAAAAAACAAATTTTAAACTTTTAAGAAATAAACATTTAAACTTATTTGTTTCATAAATTACGTTATTATTTTGATTTATTTTATAATTTTTAGTTTTTAATTTTAATTGTTGGAATTGTTTGTAAAACAATACAGTTTTGCTTTTTTCAAATTTTTCAATTCCCGATATAAATATGCTTGACAACCTAATTAAAATAAATTACATATTAATAAATATATTTTATTTAATTAATATTAAAACTTAATTTACATTTTAGTTATAATATATTTTATTTTTGTATTTAATTTAGGACGATAAATAAATCCGTAAAAATATGAATTGTCTTCTCCAGTTATAGTTAGCTCGTATTGATAATAAAATTGTTTTAAATATTCCAGTTCTGGATAAAAGTTAATATAAACTATATTTTCGGCAATTATACTTGTAATTAGGTTAATGATATAACCATCAGCATGTGCAATTGTTTTTATTCTTGGTAATAATTTTGGGTATTTCTATAATATCAAAATAAAAATATTAATAAATTAAAAATATAAATAGTATTTAATTTAATACTTTTTTCATAATTAAGTAAGTAGATGAATCTTTAATTACAATTATATTTATATGCTTTTCGTCATTTAATTGTTCGATTTTGTTAATTAATAAATATTTTTTAGACACCAAAATTGATAGAATATTGCTTTGAAACAATGTGCAAATTATAATTGAATTTAATATCCATATTAGCAGTAATGAGGTTTTATTGTAATTTTTTAGCAAAATGGCTATTTGTAGCAAATAAATATTATTTATAATTAATATGACAATAATTAAGATTAAATAATTTTAGGGGTAAAGAAGCTTGGCAGATTTAAGGAAATCAGATTTAAAAAATTTTAATTGCTTAAGTAATTACATTTTAATTGTATTTAATTATTTATCGTGCATTTTAATGTAAATGGGAATTAAAATTAATATGGTACTTGTTACTTTAAATAAATTTTAAAACAATTGAACATTAAATTAGTAAAAATATGTTTTTTATCAAATAAAAATTAAAAGTATTTTTATTACGTCATCAACCAAAAAACACTACGGAGAAAGTAATTAGAAAGACAGTTGCTAATTTTCAAAATTAAAACGAATTTTAACTTGATTCTCCTTTCCCTCGCTTCTTACACTCTGAATAAATTTATACTTTTTCCTATAAGTATAATAAAGTAATCCAACATTAATATAAACATTTGTTTTATATTATTTGATGATATCATGTTAATTATCAAAATAGCAAGATAAGAGACAAATATTAATGACCAAACCAACGTGTCAAAACTTTCCAATATTAAAAATATATTAGAGTTGACCACAATTTTAGGATTGCTTAAGATTGCCAATGATTTGTCACTTTGTAACAGGTTCAAATAATTTAAAACCATAGATCTATCTTTTTTGTGCGCAAAGGTAACAATAAAAAAGTCAGCAAGCTAAATAAACAAAATTTAATTGATTAATGAACAGTACAATAAATAGTATAACAATCTAACTTGCATTTAAATTATAAAATATAAAAAAATAAAAATTATTACTAAATTTTATCCATTTTAAATTATTAATTTAATAAGAGTTTAATATCAACTAATCAGATTGCAATAATATGTAATTGTAATTAACTTTTATTGTATTATATATTGTAAAATTTAAATTGGCATTTTCTCAAAGTTTAAAATAATAGTTGCTCAGTTTTACTAACTTAGTTAACAAATAAAAAAAACATATCTAAACAAACAAAATAATAATGCTTAATTGCATGCAATTACATTTTTTTTGTTTAATAAATAACTATTTGTTAGTTAGTTAACTTATTTCAAACTCTAAATAAATATCTACATATGCTGTAAAATATACCAATATTTACATTTTTAGTTATTAATCCAATAGCACCATTCCAAGTTCCATTAGGCATTAAATAACCACCCATATTTTCATAAACAATTGAGACAAACAAGCTAATAATTTTATTTTTAAAATATATAAATATGAATATTTAAAATATTTTTAATTTCTATAATACTTACTTTAATTTGTAAAATTGTTCCAATATTTTATAAATAAATATATTCTTGTTGCAAAAAATAATCGAATTAGTTTTAAATTTTATTACCTAAGTATGAAATTAACAAATCAGAACTTTAATTTTTTTAATTAGCAAATTATTCTGTTTAGAATTTTTTTAAATATTTACTTCATCTAAAAATATGCCCAAAATAATAGTATTATTTGTATTTTTAACATGATTATTTATAAATAAATTTGATTCCATACAAAATTCCATTTTTAGTTTTAAAAACTATTGTGAAATAAAACAATAACTTTAATAATAATTTTTATAAATAAATTTGTATCAAAACATTTTAGTTAATTATTTTAACCTAAATTTATTTTTGTTTATCATTAATTAAAATAAATTTCGAATTTATTTTATAAACATTTTTAATAAATTAATAAATGTTTTTCCCATTTACTAAACAAATCAATAATGTTTGAATAAAAATTTGTATTGCATATTTTATTGATTTTCAAAGTACCCTTTTTAATTATTTATATTTTTGATTATTTTAATAAATTTTGAAAAATCTGAATTAAACTTTTATATTTTATATAAAAGAAAAATTAAATGTATTTAATTATTACGTAAAAAAATTATTATTATAATAATGCAATTAAATAGATTAAATAGATTTATTTTTATTAAAAAAATAACCAAATTAACATTTCTAGTAAACAAGCAACAATTAATCAACTATTTGGCAGTAAATAACCTTCAAAAGTCATTAAATGCAATTGATATTATTTTATTATTATAATTTTTATTTTATTATTTTGAAATATATATTATATTTATAATATTTTTAAAAATATTAATTAAATTTAACTAATTAAGATTGAAATCCAACTGTAAAACGGTATTTTAAAAATAAATATTTAAAATAAAATATAAACTGGAAACGTTAAAAAGGTTTTATTGATAGTAATATTTATATAATATAATATTATTTTTATATATTCTATTTACGGGTTTTGCCATTTATTCTAACAATTAATATTAAAATTTTTCAAAAATAGAAAGATTTTTGGTACATATTTACATTATAAATCCATAGTTAAAATCAGCGTTTTTTTTAATTAAATAGTTATTTTAAAATATATATAATTTTTATTGCAGTTTAGGAATCAGATAATTGTTATTTTTATAGCGGCACATTTTAAAATATATTTAAAAATTGATTAAATATTTTTGCCTGTATAATTTTTAACTATTAATTTTAAATTAATTTTATCTATTAATTTTAGTTATATTTTACCATAAAAATTGGAATTAAACTCATTTTTGATAAACTTGATTTAATTAATTTTTAAGCTTAATTAGTATCAAAATAATTATTATCGATTTTATATTAAAATTAATTTAATTGAAACGTAAGTCAAATTTTAATTTAAAATACAACTTTATTATTGTTAAAGTTTAATTTGTTTAGATATCAAAATTAGTTTAATCATTAGATAACAAAATATTATTTTAGACTATAAACTAATTTTAAATGTAAATATACAGTAAAAATCTTAAGTTTTTTTTATAGTTAAATTGTTTATAATTGGCTTTTTGTGATCTTCTGGTTATTTTTATATTAAAAGTCTAAATCCTAAACAGATATAACAACAGTTATAAAAACAGTTATATTTACAGATGTGGCCACTGTTCATAGTTCCAAAATTTTGATTAACACGTTAACAGTTTATTAAACAAATAAAAACAATATATTTACAGCTGCTTAAGGCGGAACTTGTAAGATATCGCAGATATATTGTTTTTGTATTTTTAATAACGGCTATAAAAGTTTACAGACAATTTTAATTTTTATATTGTGGCAATCTCTGTTTAGTTAGAGTTTTAAATGAGTTAACTAACAAATAACTGTTTATTAAATTTTATATTTAAATAAAAAGTAAAACAGGTGATAAAATTAAATCTATACAGGTACACTGTTTTTGTTTGTATAATAAACAGATATTTGTTAGTTAATTTATTTTAAACTTTAAATTTTTCTAAAATAAAATAAAAAAGTAAAAAACGACAAATTTTAACTGTCACAACACCAAGTTACATATTAATATTTTAAAGTAAAAAAATTATTAATTAAAAGGGCAAATATTAGTTGTTTACTAAATTAAAAACAAATAAGTTTTATCTATAATGTCATTATGCCCTGCTACATTATTTCCAATTAATTATTCAATTTAATTTTATTTAATTATAGCAAATTATAAATCACATTTTGTTTTAAGATGTTAAATATTTTAAAATAAAAATTAACATTATATTTCAACTCTAATTTATTTATAAGTTTAATAAATATGAAAATTTAATAATTTTTATAATGATTTACAATAATAATTTTTAGATTAGTCAAAAATTAAATACAATTTTTTATTTAACCATAATTTATAACAAATACTTATTTTTTAATTATTTATTAAACGATAAATTAACAATTTTTAAACAGAATATATTCTATAATATAATATTCAAAGATAAAATATATCCAGTTAATAAAATAATAAAGCCAAATAGTAAGTTGTTAATTGATAATGTTTTAATTTTATTAATTTCAATAGTTGTATTTGCAATATGTTTAGTTTTAAACTGTTTATTCGTTTTTTTATTTTTTAAATTATATAATATTTTATAAAATGTAACTTCGTGAGATTGTTTAAAATGATATATACCAGATGTAAATATAGTTGATAATCTAAATTTTAAAAAAATTACATTAAAAATTTTTATATACAATTAATATTTAGCTTAGTACATTTTAGTTAAAATATATTGTATAAATTGATTTAAACTTGGACGTATAATAAATCCATAATAATATGGATTATTTTCTCCGGTAACACATAAATCGTATTAAAAATTAAAAAAAATTAATTTTTAACATCTTGATAATAATTTATATAGACAATATTACTAGAAATTAGTTTATTAATTAAATCAATATTAAATGTTTGAACATGCTCAATTGTTTTTACTCTGGGTAGTAAAGCTAGATATTTCTAAATAAATAAAAATCAGTAAAAGATTGAGCAAGAAAATACTATAAAAATATATTAAAATTATTATGTTACATTTTTAATTAAAAAATACATTGATGAATCCTTAATTACCATAATATTTATTTTGTTATTATTAACTAGCTCTTTAATTGTTTTAATAAAATAAAATTTTTCAGTCATTAATAATGATAAAATATTGCTTTGAAGATAATTTGAAATTATTATAGACATCAATAACCAAATAATTATCAAGCCATTTTTATTGTAATTTTTAATAATAATAGCTATAAATATAAAATATTAAAGTAAAAATTTATTAAATATTAAAAATATGTTTTATACATTTTTCAATGAGTATAATAAAATAATAAAATATTAAATTTGCAATATAACTCCATGCGTTCTTTGTTAATAAATTTGTTAACAAAATAACCAAATAAGATAGTAAAATTAACAACCAAATTGAACTATCAAAACTTGACAATATTAATAATAAATATTTAATAATAACAATTTTTGGGTTGTATAATATCGCTATAGATTTTGCACTAATAATTAATCTGTTATAGTCTACAACCATGATTCTATCTTTATTATATGAAAATAATGCCGTATAGAAATCAGCCAACTAAAAAAAAGTTTTAAAAAATTAATTAATTTAAATTTTAAAAACAATTTAGCAATTGTAATAAAATATAAATCTTGTACAACTTGATTGTATTTAACTTTTTGACAATTTGAAATTGTATATCAAATTGATTATAATTTTTGGTTATAAATACTACACTCAAACCTTTCATGAGTAAATTTTTTAATAAGTAAAAACCTCTCATGTTAAGGCAATATTTGAAGTCTTTCTTATTAAAACTCATTATTTATTTACCTCTAATAAGTGAAAACTTCTCATAAATAAAACATATGTTTGTTACCGAAGACCTCAGTCTTGAGAGGTTTGAGTGTATATATTTATTAAATAATTTTTATTTAAAATGTTTATTATTTAGTAATCCTGATTATATATATATCTAAAGTATATTTATGATTATATAGTATATTAAATTAATAAAACTTACATTCTTAGTTAATAAACCAATTGCTCCATTTCATGTGCCGTTTGGGTATGAAAAACCGCCCATGTTAGAATAAACAATTGAAATAAACACACTATAATTTTAAAAATTATTAATTTTATATTATATATTTTTAAAGTAAACTGGTTATTGTACCTTAATTTGTAATAATATTTTAAAATTTTAAATATGTATATATTTTTTTGACAAAATAACACTGAATTGGTTTTTAACTGTAAAACCTAAAATAAATGTTAAAATTTATTTTAAAGCAATTGTTTTTATATAAAAAAAAATATAAATTAATGCCTCATTTAAATATATGCCCAAAACAATTGTGTTATTTGTATTAATAATTTGATTTTTTGTAAATAATCTAGCTTCATCACAAAATTCCATTTTGTTTAGTTTAACTTTATTTGGTTATAATGTTATTTAAATATAATTTATAAAATTAATTTAAAATAAAATATATTTTTCATTGATTTAATAATTTTTATTATTTTTTACTTAATTATCTATAAATTGTAAAAACCTTGGGTTGAATAAAACATTTCGTATATTTAATTTTTATAATTTATTTTTTTGTGTTTATATATTTTTTTATTTATTTTAGATAATTAAAAAACTATTAAATATATTTATAGAAATTTTATACAGTAAATTAATAACAATTATTTTATATTTAGCATTTAATATGGTCTTTATTTTTATGTTATCATTTGTGTTTTAGAATAAATTTTTAATTAAAAATGTTTTGTATTTTATGTAAAATAAATTTAATGTTAAATTAAAAAATTTAAATTAATAATTCAATAAAATAGATAATAAAAGATAAAATATAACCAATCAATAAAACAGTAAAACTAAACAATAAACTTTTAATTGATAAAGAATCTTTTTTATCTGTTTCCAAAAATATAACTTGATTTGGTTTTGTATTAAATTTATCAATTTTAATTTGATTCTTTAAATTAAATAATTTTTGATAAAAATGAACTTTTTTAGTTTGCATAAAATTAAATATACCAGACGTGATTATTGTAGATAAGCTAAAATAAATAAAATTACAATTATTAATTTATTTTGTTTATATTTATTTAAGAATTACATTTTATTCAATATATGTTTAGGTTTATTGTCTAGATTTTGTCGCATTACAAATCCATAATAATACGGATTATCTTTTCCGGTAATACTTAGTTCAAATTGATAATAAAATTTTTTTAAATCTTCCACGTCTTCTAAATAATTAATATAGACAATATTTTCTGAAATTATTTTTTTAATTAAATTAATGTTATAAACATCCATGTGATCAATTTGTTCTAGTCTAGGTAACAAAGTAGGATATTTCTGTTCAAAAATAAATTTATAAATTAATTACTTTAAAAATTTTTAATTTATAATTATCGAAGTGATTATGAAATATAGCAGTGATTATGGTTTTAAAATTTTATTGTTATAACAATTTAATATAGTAAAAATGAATTACAAAAGTTATTGGACTGTAAATTCAAATACTATATATAAAAAGATATGATTTCTTTCTTAAAACTTATTTGTTTTAAATTATTTATTTATTTATTTTCCATAATTTTTTAAATTTTAAATGTGATAGCTGCAAAACTTGTTTTAAACTTTAACAAAGATAATTAATTTTGATATAAGTAGCTTTTATGAGGAATCAGATAAAAATACATTAATTATAAAAATTCGCAGTTATTCCGTAATTTTAAAATTTAACATTTGGTCCGAAAAAAATACTTCGTAAATTTTTTTTACCAAAATTGGAAAAATGTTCTTAAATTGTAGCTAAATTTAATTTTATTCCAGCAAATTTAGTTTAAATATTATTAGAAATAAATATGTATTTTGAGCATTTTTAAAAAATATGATCCTCTAATACGGAGCTGCTAAAATACAGACTTACATTTCCCCTTTTTACAATAAAGTAATATACTAGCTGGGTATACGTAGTTAAAATGACAATTCATAAAATTCATTTCACAAAAAGCATAATTTTTAAACTTTATTTTATATTTATAATATTGATATTTAGATGTAGACACATCTCATAGTTCAAATGGGTTACTTAAAACTTTAAGTGCTTACTAAACGTACAAAAACAATATATCTGCATGAGTCTAAGGCTGACATTGTAAACATTTGCAAACACGAGTGCGCTTGACATGTGGCACTAGAAAACGGTCCCCAACAGCAATGCTTTTATAAGTAGCAAAACTTATCTA
>JAQFXP010003394.1:0-12620 GCA_034693685.1 Belba bartosi | reverse complement strand
ACGGTCCCCAACAGTAATGCTTTTATATGTAGCAAAACTTATCTCACATCAGACTGATAGCATTTTGCTATATAGCATTAGGCTTTGGCTTAACTCAAATTGCCAGCACCTCTGACTTGCATCACTTGTCTACATAAAAAGTGGTGCATTCAAATAGATTGTTACCTTTGGCCGGATAACTCTTTTCATATTTGTATTTGTACATTTCCTAGAAACTACAATATTGACACAACATGTTAAAATAACAAATAAATTAATATCTTTGTGAAAATTAAATTAAACTTAAGTAAAATTATAACTAATATAAGATTAAAGTAGAAAATAAGTTTATCATCACGTTCTCAGTTCTAAAAATGTTAAAAATTTCGCATTAAATTTTACGAATATTTGACATAATAAAATTTCAACTCAACTTGTACACTTAATCTGAAAAGCAAATTATTAAAATAATTTTCACAATAACAGTACTGTATTTTGTAATACTAATTAAATTAAATTTGTAATTTTTAAATTTATTTTTTGCAGGAATCGAGAAGGTCGGCTGATCTAGGGGGGGGGGATCACGAAAGGGGGTTTTTGTTAAAAACGCTCAAAAAAACCCATATATTTATGATAAAATTTTGCCTAATTTAACTGAATTAAACAGGATTTAGCATCAATTTAGGAAAAATTTCTCAAATTTGGTAAAAACAGAAAAATTTGCAGACCGTCATCGGCGACCGACTAAAAGTATGAGAGTGGTATATTTTCTCGGACCAAATGCTAGAGTGGGGATAAATAACAAAATTTCAAAAACAGAGGAAGTATTTTTGGCTGATCTCCCCCTCTCCCCTTCTTGATTCCTAATTTTTGTAATTCTGAGAAGATTTACAAAATAACAATTTTTAACCAAAATTTTATTTCCCGGATATAGACTGTAATTATTTTAAAACTACATCAACATTCAATTAATCCATTTATGTCAAAATTCCTTTTCTATTCTTTAATTTTAATGCTAACTTTTCATAGTATTAATGTTAAACCAAGTTTATTTTAATCTCTTATTTGTTTTTATCCCCCAGTTTTCCCGACCCGACCCAGGGATGAAAATTAATGTAAAGTCATAAAAAAATAGTCGACAAACATAAAAGGATATGATTTCCACTTAAAAGGCTTATTTCTAGTCAAGTATTGTTTAAATCAATTGTTATTTAATTGTTTTCCATTAAAATGTTTAAATATTTGTTAATATTTTGTATTTTATTTCACTTAAGTTTTTCTCAAAACTTGAAAAATAAAAAAGAAATCGAAATAAATAAAGAGAACGAGAGTGAAGAGAAACAATACCCGAAAACCACACCAAATGAGGAGAAGATTGATGTAAAGCCGGGGAAAGAGACCGAAAGAGAGTACGAAGAGCCGCCGCCTTCTCAGCCATCAGATGCCAAACCCGATGCCAAACCCGATGACCAGATTTGTACCGAAAAGGCCAGAGAGGGAGCGAGCAAATGCATCACTGAGTTCAAGGAACAAACTAAAGAGAAGAAAAGTTTTGGCCAAAAATGTTGTGCTCTTATGACACTAGAGAAGTGTCATCTTAATGTTCTCAACCAGTACTGCACTCTTGCTGTTAAAGATGTTGAGAGATTATTTAAGAGACTTGCTCAAATTTGCCAAGTTACTGGCTTTAAAGATTGTCCCAAGGTGAAATGACATAATAAACGCAAGAATTAAATGTAATTTGTTTATTTGATTTGAATAAAGTTTTTATTTTAAACTGTTTTCTAATTATAATTTATAAAAATTTGAAAAATAAAGAGATATTAAATAAATATTAAAATGAATTAAACAAATAAATTTACAAACTCAATTTGTTGACAAACTCAAAATATGCTAATTATTGACATGCAACATTATTTTTAAAAATGACTATAACCAAATATGCGCATTTTTATATTTTATCCAGTTAAATGTTTCATACTAAATTGAAAGAATGTTCTAAGACATGTGTCAAGCTAACTCGTAAGTTGCATTCACATTTTGTAAAGTAACTTAATAAAATCAGATTTTGAAATTATTCAAATTGCTTTGTTTTTACTACTTTCTCACATTTATTTGCAATTAAATTATTTATTTGCATAATACAATTGTTAAACATTGATAAATAACTTATACCAACATTAATAATTGTTTATTAATAATAAATTACTAGACCTATTTGGCTTGGTTTAAGCATGTCAAGACTAATTTATAACTTATATTGTTTCTTAAAATGAAGTTATTTAAAATTAGTTTTTACATTGAAAATATAAATTTTTATTTAGTTTTTATAAAACAATATTTTGTCAAATGATGTTTTAATAAAATAAAAGTAATTTTTTAAAATAAAATAATTATATTAATATTCATAAATTAAGCAAGTATAATTTAATTCACTTAAAATTAAGTTAATTTAAAAATTTCTAAATTCAGATTTTTACTTTATTTTGCTATTAAAGTAATTGATAACTTTTTAATTAAAAATTTTTGCAATTAAAGTATTTTATAATTTTTAAAATGTAAATCAATACAAATTGAAAAAACTTATATTAATATAACAATCTTTAAAAAATTATATTTTCGGGATATGGACTGCAATTGTTTTAAACTATTTCTATTAAATTTATATAAAATAGTCGACATATGAGAGACATAAAAAAGATATGATTTCTACTGAAATAGACTTATTTCTAGTCAAATGTTGTTTAAATCAATTGTTATTTATATGTTTTCCATTAAAACTGTTTAAAAATTAGATTTTAGGCATATTTTCTTAAAAATATTTTATACTTATCTCAGCTAGATTATCAGTGACCACCTTTACAGTGCGTCGAACATATATACGTTTCGGTTACCATTTACAGGTCAACCTTCATCAGCGACGGCTCGATTTGTACTAACGCTAGTTAGTAACATTTGGCCACAAAAATCTAAAGATTTTTGAAAATAAAATTTCATTTATTTTTAATCATTTTATTTTTACAAAAAATTTAGTGAATAAGTGGTAGGTATCATTGTTATAAAATATAGCAATTGATTACAACTTCCGGTTTTTTATTGGTCACTGCAAAAACTTTAGTCATCGCACTTCTTATTATGCTTTGGCAGATATTTTTATGTCATTTTTACTAATTATATATATTTTTAAAAAAATTATATTATTTTTTTGCTAAAGCAAAACAAAGTTAATAAATTTTATTTTAGTAAAAAAAATTAAATAAATAATAATTTAATAAAATTCGGGCATTTTGGGAGGTTTAACATCTATTGCCTTACAGCCAATGCAAACGTTTTCATAAGTTTGTTGTGTTTTGTATGTGTAATGACTACTGTTTTTAGAGTGCATTCTGTGAAACTGCCAAACAGTTGACAGACTATTAGTTATTTAAATGCTTATATCTTTATAATTAGATCAATAAAAATTTATTTTATTTTATAAATTTAATTATCGATAAACAATAATTAAAACAGTAAAAAAGATTTTTAAATTTAAAATCTAATTCAGTTCGTAAATTACGTTTCAAAAATCTTTAGATTTTTGTGGCCAAATGTTAATTAAGGGAATGTTTAGTTGTTGGTAAGCAATAGCTATTTCAATTGCTGAGATGAGACAAACAATTTAAATATTACACTTGTTTATTTAATACGTTTTTGTTATTAAACACTTTAAATTTTGTTAGTGAGTCATAAGTGTTTAATAACAAAAATGTATTAAATAGCAAGTTCTAAAATATATATAGCTTGGTTGTCGAGCGGTAATATTTTCGCCTTTAAATCAGTTTGATTCTACTTTTGAAATATATTTTGTTTTAAATTTTTTAATGTCAAATAATAATTGAATTTTAACTATTTTTATTTACAGATTTTATTGTCTGTTTGTAATACAAACATATTAAGCAACAAAATCACAGTTTTTACTTAAATATTTTTAAACCATAAAAGTCATTTCAGTCAATGCAACACATAATCAGAGTTTCACACAATAAGAGTTTATTAGTTAATCGCTTAAAGAGTTGATAACCAAATGATCGGTACTATAGAAACAAATTGAAGTGAAGTTCTAATAATCTTAGTCATAGTCTTAAGCAAAGATGACTACCGAAGCGAACCCCGAGAGCAAACAGTTCGAAATTGACGAACAGAAGTTGAACCCGAATGCAGAGCTGGCCTCGATCTCCAAACTCAAGCTCAAAACCACCGCTAACGACAAGAACGGGAAGGTAAAGACAATGGTGGACGTGGACAAGGGGTACGGCGACAGTGTTGGCATGAATAAGGAGGAGTTGATGAAGTTTGCGGACGACCCGTTTTGGGTGTGGCTCCGGATGTTCCTCTTTGTCCTGTTTTGGGTGGTTTGGTTTACGATGCTTATTGGCACGGTCATCATTGTTACTGTCGCCCCCAAATGCCCGACCACTTCCTCTCTACACAATCAAAGCAAGTCTACGTCCAATCATTCAAATACTCCAACAATAAAGGAAAGGCAGATATTGAGGAATGAGTTTTGAAAATTCATTTTAATATCGATCACTTATATTTTTCATTGATTAAGTATTTATGATATAATGAAGTTTTTAAAATGTTATTTATTGTAAATTAAAGTTAATAAAATTGGACCAAATATTAAATGAACAAGGTCATGGCCTGTCGGAGCGATATATGTAGGCTTATTGAGGAGAGACAGAAGGTTGTAACCGTGAATAAGCTTGTTAATAAGTATTAGTCATTTATTAGTAATTACAGTAATTATCTATTATTCATAAGCAGAAACTGCGTAAATCGGGCAAAACTAATAATAAAGCCCCGGAACATATCTTAACTCAAATCAATTCAAAGATTTTTTAAAACAAATATTCATTTCTTCACATTTCAAATAATTTATTAATTTGTAAATTAATTCAGAGATCAATTTTTTAAATAATTTGTATTTTAAACTATAATTTTATATTCATATTTAAGTTTTAAAATTAAAAATTATAAAAGTATATAAAAGTTTAATTTAAAAAATTTTATAATTAATACTTGCTTATTAGATTTTTGTAAATTTGATTAAATTTATTTAAACCTTATAATCATTTAATTTGTTCTTTGTTTTAAATTTTTTAAGTTAAATTATTTTATAAAAACAAAAGTTTATAAAAAAAAGGTTAGTTTATTTTAAGTTTAATATTATAACATTTTATTTAATTATTAAAAATATACAAGCTATCCTTCCATAAAATTTGACTTTATAGCAAAATTTAACAGTACTTTCAAATTTTAGATACTGTACAAAAACAATATATCTGCAATGTCCAAAAACTGATTTTGATCATGAATCTAGAAGGGTCTGGCAAAAATTTCCTAATTATGAAAATTGTGATTTATTCTCCTAAAATTTATTCCGCGAAAAGGTACTTTTCTATAACTTGCCAACCACCTTAGACGGCCGGCAAATATTTTGGGTTTTAAGCCAAAATTAGAAAATCCGGTTTAAATTCAGTTAAATCAGATAAAATTTCATTATAAATATATAGCGTTTTTAGCGTTTCTAAAAAATACCTTCACTGATACCCCCTGAATTGGCCACCTTAAAATTATGTCTTAAATATTTTAATATTGTGTGTTTAAAAATAAATTTTAATTTTTTTCTCAAATAAATTATTACAAATTCAAAATGTTAAATTAAAAATATTAAAAAAATTATTTACATTTAGCATTATAAAAAATTATCATTTATACTGCGTTATATTCATAATTATGTAATATATTATTTAATTTAAGGAAAAAACAACATTTTATTAAGTTTGTTTAAAAGATAGACAAATTTTATTAAAATAATTATATAAATTATTTTTTGCCATAATCATAAATTAATCTAATTTAATTTACTTATTTAAAGTAAGCTAATAAAAAAATAAATTTAGATTTTTGTTTTTGTTTAATTCTATTGCATATTTTCATTGCAGTAATTGACAACTTTTTAAAATAACAATTTTTCAAATAAAATGTACAGTATTATAATTTTAAATAAATTAAACTTGTAATTTTTAAAATTAATTTATACAAATTGAAAACACTTATAATTATAACAATCCGCAAAATGATATTTCCGGGATATAGACAGCAATTGTTTTAAACTATTTCTATTAAATTCAAAAAATAAAAATAAAAATAAAATAACGACAAATATGAAAGACATAAAAGGATATGATTTCCACTGAAACAGACTTATTTCTAGTCAAATGTTGTTTCAATCAATTGTTGTTTAATTGTTTTCCATTAAAATGTTTAAATATTTGTTAATATTTTGTATTTTATTTCACTTAAGTTTTTCTCAAGTCGTGAAAAATGAAAAAGAAAATGAAATAAATAAAGAGAATGCGAATGAAGAGAAACAATACTCGAAAACAACACCAAATGAGGAGAAGATTGATGTAAAGTCGGGAAAAGAGACCGAAAAAACGCCCGAAGACCCGTCGCTAACCAATTATGACCCATTGCCCCCTCTGCCATCAGATGCCAAACCAGATGACCAGTTGTGTGACACAAAGGCCAGAGAAGGGTATGAGATCTGTAAAAGTCAATACAAGGAAATCACAAAAGGAGAACAAAGTTCTCGCAAAATATGCTGCGCTCTTAAGACTCTGCAACAGTGTGTTCTTCCGGTCCTCAACCAGTACTGCAGTTTTGCTGCTTTCAACGATATTGAGAAAGAACTGCACGGGCTCAATCAGATTTGCCAATTTGCTGGCTCTAAACGTTGCCCCCAGGTCAAACGGCTTGATAGAGGCAGGCATTAAACACAATTTGTTTATTTGATTTGAATAAAGTTTTATTTTAAACTGTTTTTCTAATTACAAATTATAAAGTATTAAATATTTAGTTTACAAAAACTTTTATATCATTTCAATCAGATTATTAATATTTGTCAAATTTTGAAAAATAAAAAAATATTAAATAAATTGGAGTTTAAAATAATTAATTAATTGTATCTTCAAATTAAACCGATGTTATTCAAAAGCCGAACTCTTGGGTTAACTTATTTTCTGCCCAAACAGAGTCCAACACAATAAGGTCTTCGATAATACCGGTGATGATGGTGTCTATAAGGTCCATATCCATAGCCAAACCCAATAGGTCTTCTATAATAGGGTCCATAGTATGGCTGCGTATAGTAATTTCCATAATATTGGCATTCAGTGTATTTCACATTCGCCACAAGAATTATCGACAACAGAACTGATAAGAATATAATTTTATTTCTCAACATTTTGGCTAAAAGTAAAAAAGAATTACTTTAAAAAATCACTTTCTTTTCAAACCAACAATAGTTTAATTCAAAGGCGTTTAAGAAAATATCGAATATATTATTGAGTTTTTATATTGAAAACTAAGACAAGAAATACAATTTCCAATAATGTTTGACAAATATTTACATTACAGTACATTTGACTAAAGGTTTGGAAATTCTGGAAAGTTTTTGATCAAATTAGGAATAAATTCTTAGTCTTGGAATTCCCCGTAAAAGAACTCAAAACTCGAGGTTATTTCGAACTAATCTTTACCTTAAAATATATCAGATATAATCGAAAATAATTAACACTTGAAGTCTAATAGGAATACATATTTTTGTTTATTGTGTTCTGTTTCACACGAAAAGTCTGTTTATAAAAAATATAGTAATTAAGAGATTCTTATATAAAAAAAATTACAGTAAATATAAAAAAGAAAAAAAAGTTAATATTTAAAAAATACATAAAATCAATGAACCGAAGAAAATATTAGAATAATAAAAATTCCTTCATTTGTTTGTTTAAAATGTAAAAAAGAAGTCAACAAATATTGATTGTATAAGAAATATAAAATTAATTGACTTTTAGAACAATAGTCGAAATTTCCAGAAATGCATCGAAATTAAGGTCAAGAGCTGTTTGGGAGACAAATATGAATCAATAGTTTGAGTGAAAGTGATATAACACTTAAAACTGTTTTTACCGCTAATTCAGTCAATCAATCAATAATACGAAGGACTATAATAAGGCGGTCTGTTATATGCGGGTCGGTTGTGATTGGGTCGACCATATTGAGGCCGTCCGTAATGGGGTCTTCCGTATTGGGGTCTTCCGTGCTGTGGTCTGCCATACAATTCGGTTACAAAAGGCGGACGACGTCTTATGCCATCATTTTGTCCAATTGATCCATAAGAGCCATACGAGCCATACGAGCCATACGAGCCATCGTCGTTACCGAATGATTGCATACGAATCGATTGAATGTTTGCCAAAACCAGAATTGCGGCCAAAATAGCAAAACACAAAACTTTCATTTTTGATATATTTAGTCAATTTGTTTCTAAAATACACTTAAAATAAGAAATATTGTTTTTAAACTTTGATTAGAAGCGCTGCTCTTATATACTGATTTGAATTTTATTACTTTGTTTTCCAGATTAAGTGTACATGTTAAGTTGAGATTTTATTATGTCAAATATTTGTGAAATTTAAAGCGAATTTTTTTCATTTTTAGAACTGAGAACGTGATGATAAACTTATTTTATACTTTAATCTTATATTAGTTATAATTTTACTAATGTTTAGTTTAATTTTCACAAAGATGTTATTCATTTGTTATCTTAACATGTTGTGTCGAACTTGTAGTTTCTATGAAACGTTCAAATACTCGGTATATGTTGTATTATCAGTGCCCGAATATGAGAGGAAAAATGTGATGTAAAAGAGTTTACTAAAAGGTTATTATAAACTGTGGCTAAAATACAGGATTAATATTTGCCAAAAACATTTGTGGGACTGTTCGTGTAAATCAAAATTGAGAAAATAATTTTAAAGTAAAGTTATATCGAAGTAGCGCTCAATTTAAATTTTATATATTTTTATTAATTAATAATGTACATACAGTAGCTTATATACTATTATTGTCGTTACATAGTACATAAGTCATGTACATACCTGGGTGAAACTACTTGGGTGAAACTACCTGGGTGAAACTACCTGGGTAAAACTACCTGGGTGAAACTACTTATGTAAAGAAACGTGAGATCATATATAAGTATATATCAACAATATATAATAATTTAGAAATGCAAAACATTTCGATTTATACAATATATCAAATTTAAACTAATTTTTAATATTTAGATTAATATTTATATAATCAAAACCGAAATTGACTTAATGTCCGGTCTATCCAATAGTCGAATTGAGTTGAATACTAATCCATATTTCGGTTTCGATTGTGAACATCAGATCTACCGCTTATTTTCTTGGGCATTGGTTTTGGGTTCAGTTCCTTTTGAGATTCCGTTGGGAATATCGGGAATGACGGCAACGTCGGGGATGTTGAGAATGTCGGGAAAGTTGGGTATGTCGAGGATGTCGGGTATGTCGGGAATGTCGGGGAAGTTGGGTATGTCGGGGATGTTCGGGTAATTCCAGTTTCGCTATAACCGAAATCGCATATATTTTGATAACTCATTGACTGATTCGGGTTTGGGTTTTGACTCGATTTGTCTTTATTTGCATTAAATGGCGAAACAATCGCTGAATTCGAACAGAACTCGACTTTCGATAAATAGTCAGTTTTAGACAAATTCAAAGCATTCATAGAATTATATCCATTTTGTTGATAAAAACCGAAATAATTTTGGCCATAATTGCAGTCAAACCACTCGAGAGAAAAGTGCTGCCATTCCATGGGCTCAGGCTCTCCGAACATATCGACCAATCGTTGATAATCGATATATCGTTTCTGTATATCCGATGTATTCCCCATATGCTGTCCACCCAAACCAAAATACAAACCCGAGTGACCGCTTGGATCAGTGCAGTTCAGTTGATGAGACATAACTTCTTTTATATTATCGATAATTTTCTGGATCTGTATTAAGTGATTTCTATTTATCTAATTTTAAATTTTTTGAATTCAAATAATTAACAAAAGAAAAACTTTTGAAATAAAAATATTAAATTTTTTAACTAATTTTTTTTTAATTTTTACAATTTTTGAGTACATAATCGATATAAACATTTCTACTATAACTCGGCTTTGATACAACTTTTCGACAGAAATAACAGATTTAAAAGTAAAATGCTAATTTTTTCCGATCCATTAGAATTAGTTCCGTTTATAGAAAACCGATATTTGAATGCATTCGTTGTCTTTCGTACGTATAAATCAAATGAAGTAAAACATTGTTTAAATCGGCGCTACTTTTGCTGAAACGTCTTTGACTTCCGTCTAATCCATCAAAAAATGTCAAATTATATAACCGTTTTGTAAGAATTGGACTTAATTTTGACTGAAAAATAATATTAATTTTAAAATTTAGTTAAAATATTGTTTATGTTTAACCTCTATAACAGTCTTACACTAATTAATGGAAAATCATCGGAAAAAACTTCAAATGAAGCGCAAAATTCTGTATTTATTATTAAATTCTTAAGTAAATTAAATTCTTTGAAAGTACGTCTCTTTTAATTAATAATTGTTTTTCTTTACTATCAATCAATTGGTAGAGTTTTAACGGATTAATAAGAAATGCTTTGATTTTTAGTTTATTAATCAATTTTAAAAATTTAAATTCTTGGTTTCTGATTAAAAGTTTGTGATTTTTAACATTTAATTCCTTTGGTCGATTAAAATAAAATAATAACTATTTTATTGGCATATAACCAAGAAATCTTTTTTGATAATAAGTTTAACAGCGCATTCCTAAAAAAATTCGACTAGAAATACATTTACCGATTAATTCTATTTAGGTTTGACATTGTTAACTTATTAGTGTTTGAGTAATTTTATAACAATCAATTTTTATCAATCAGCTTATTTAGTCAATTTATTTATTTTTAAACTCAAGCAAGTACATATTATTAATAAAAATTTAATTACTATAAAATTACTCAAATATAGAATAACTTAATTAATAAGTTAAAAATCTTAAATCTAAATAGAATTAACCGGTGAATATATTTCTAGTCGAGATATTTCTTAGGAATGCGTTACTAAACTTATAATCGAAAAAAAAATCTTTGTGCATATAAGTTATAAATTATTTTGTTAAAATTTCCTAAAATATAATTTATTTACAATATTCTAACAGGTTTTAATTGGATTTGTTTGTTAAAGTTTAAAATTAATGTGTTTTACGTGTTTTATATATAATATAATAAACTTGAAATTTAATACAATTAGTATTATACAGGTTTGTTTACTACAAGTTAAAAAATTAAATATAAAAATAAAATATGTGGGACTGGACGAGTGAAATGATATTCGCATAACTACATCTGTGAGGAATAATTTTAAAGTAAAGTCGTTATATTAGCGCTCAAGTTAAATTATACATATTTTTGGTACTGTCTATTAGTGATACATAAGTAATGTGTCGCATTAATTGATCAATATACATATATTTTAACTTTAGCGCTAATAACTTCAAAATTACTCCTCAAAGGGGCAGTTATGCGGACTTTGATTTTCTCGTCAACAGCCACATATGTAGTTGTGTTTATTTATTAGGAATTCATAAGAGGGATTAGTCAAAAATCCGTTTTAATTTTAAACAGGGTTCGAGAAAATCGACCAATCCAGGGGAAGTCCATGGGAAAATATTTTCGAAATAGCTTTGCCAAAAAACCTAGGGAGTATCAGGGAAGGGATTTTTTAAAAACTGCCAGAAACCCAATATATTTTTAATAAAATAATTTGTTTGAATAAGTTAAAATATAAATCTAGTACATTTACTATTTAACGAAAGCACAGTATAAACCCCAAATTAGACAAGTTTATATTGTGGGCGAAGTAATCGACACTTTTTCTAATTTTACATTAATGTCACTTTTGAAAATTAATTTTTATTTTTCAAATTTATTTTGCTTTGATATAAATCACACAAATAATAAAAGTAACAAATAAAGCAAATATCACAAGTTTTAAAAATTAATTATATTTATAACATTAATATTTTCTTAAAATGCCCGAATTTAGAATAACAATATTAATGCAATTAATTATAAATTTATACAAATTCTTAATTTAATCAAATAAATTCATTGATTTGTTCTGTTTCAAGATCATTCATTAATATGATCTATATCATTTTTATAATTAACACAAATTTAATTAAAACACAATTAAATAATTATTTTCAAATTTATTTTTAGTTGAAAATCATTAAATTTTACAATAGTTAAAAATTATTAGTTTTTACTGTATTTAGTTCAATGTTTAATATACTGTATTATTAATATTAATAGTTTATTATATTCTTATTATATTATTTTTTAATATTCATAATGTTTTATAATTAAATCATTGATTAAAAATAAAGATTAATTTAAAAAAATAACATCAGTTTAACATTAGAAAAAGTATCTATAATTTCATCAAGAATATAAATTGCCTGATTTTGGTTTTGTACGATACTTTCGTTAAATACTGACTGTAGCTAGCACACTATCAAATCTCTAGAGTTGTAGTGCATTAGGGCAAAAACCCCTGAATATGTTAAATACTCTTTACTGTATTTCAAGGCAAGGCAAAAACATTTTAGGGTGTTAAATATTTCATTCGTTGTTAATTGTTTAAATGAATCAGACACATTT
>JAQFXP010003393.1:0-12625 GCA_034693685.1 Belba bartosi | reverse complement strand
TTTTTTACAGCAGTTTCGCAAACAATTCAATTGTTTGTCAAAACATTTGTTTGAATTTGAATTTTACGTATATTTTATGCGTATTTTTATACATCTATTCAATGACTAATTTTTTGTTATATTTTTGTTACAGATATTTGACTTAATTTTTATGTATTTTTTGTTATTTAATCTAATCTACAGAAAATTATTGGCAAATATTTATTCAGATTTTTGTCTTTATCTGCATTTCTCTGACGTTTTTCTCGACAATTGTTTTATTATTTTATTTTATTTATATTTTTTTCTGAATTTCAAAACTTTTTTCCGAATTTAGTTTAGTTTTTGAGGTTTTTTTCTTCACTTAAAAAGTCGCACAAATTGTTTGAATCTTTCCTTTTCTTTTCGATTGAGAAAATTGACCCAATTTTAGAGACAAAATAAAAGTAAAAAATAATTTTTTGCAAATTTTTTCTCTCGACTACTAAACTATAAAAACCCAAAACTTTAGTTCAGAGTTTGGGCTAAAGTTTTATATCTTTGACACAAAAAACAATTTTTTTACTTCATTTGTAGCGTTGGGTAAAAAACCAGTTTTTTTTGGTTATCTATTGTATTGAAGTCGAGATTTCATAAGACATTTGTGTTTTATATTTAACACTTCATTAGAGATATGTATTTCTCTTAAATATTAATAATTATTTTTTAGCTCTATTTGTCTTCAGCTAAAAGTTATTAATTAATAAAAAACGAATTTTTATTAATATTAAAAATTTCTAATATTTTTATCGCCTTTTGTTTGTCGAGGAAATGGGTTTTTGGAAACTTTTCTGAAGTTTTATTCGTTTGCATCAAATGTTTGTTTAATTGATATTCAAATGTTAGCTCTTTTTCTCACTTTAAAAGAGTGACTCATTATTCGATTAAATGATAATTAGGTCTTAAAAGCATTTTCTAATTCATTTATCAAATTTATTAATTTTATTTGAGTTTTATAATTATTTTTCGCCAAATTTGAACTTTAAATCAGATATTATTCGTATTTAACACAAATTGTTTGCTTTTTTAAGTACCAAAAGAGTTTGAACTCAAAATTAGAGTTAGATTTGTATTTAATATTAGATTCTATTTAATCAAAAATATTAATCTTTAAGTAAAACGTGATTTGATATCAAAGCAAACGAATAAAAACTATTCAAAAATAACTTTTGAATAAAATCAAAAAACAAATTAATTCTTTAGAAAATTATATCCGAATCAAACGCAAAGAGAGAGAAAAAAAAACGATTTAATTCAAAAACAAACAAAAAAATAAATATAAAAACTAATGAAATGTATCCGAAATTGTTTGGCCAATAGGCGTCGAATGCGGGGAAACGTGTCATCGGAAGGACGTGAACGGACACGAAGAGAAGTTCGAATGTCCGCGACTTTTCGAGTCGAGCAAAAAGCGGTTCTGCTGTGGCTTTACCGCTCAGGACAAGCACTGCTGCGAATGGAGTAAAAAGAGTCAGGACTTGATCCGAAACCCGGCGGACGTGAAGTTCCTGTTCGAGGGCGCCGTCGCTATCATTATATTGGTTTTGCTCATAATCGGTGGTCTCATACTCTGCTGCTGTGTCTGTGCCTGTTGTCTGCTCTCCCGTAAGCGGCAACGGCGCGGACAGGTGTTAGGTATGCATTCGTTTTTATCAATTTTTTTCTTTTTAATTGTTTTAATATTTTTTGTTTTTTTTTAGTTACTTTTGAAATGTTTTTTCGAATCGGATTTTTATTTTATTGATTAGTTTTTTAAAATCTATTTTTAGAATTGATTTGTTTTTTTGGTTTTTATCTAATTTTTCAATTATTTTATGTTGTGTTGAATGAGGTGTTTGCGTCACTAATGACTGAACTGTACTTTAAATTATATTTTTTGAAGGTTTTTATGTCTCGAATAGCACTTTTAACTCTGTTTTCGAAAAATATTGTATTTTTTCTAATTAATTGACTTAACGTTAATCTATTGAAGAAAAAACATTTCACGACTTTTGCCATTTAAATAGGAATTTAAAATTAATTTTTAACTTAAAAATTGAAGTTTTTGTTAAATGTCCTTAAATTTTATTTTTTGCGTTTTATTCATAATTGAATTTAAAGTTTGATTTATATTTCAAACAAAACAAAAACTATTCATATAATTAATTATTTTGTTTCGATGCCATAGCTCACTCTCGGGGCGAGGGAACGGAGGTAACGACTGCGAACTCGATTCAAAACAGCGGTGCGTATCCGGTGCCGCCGAACGCGTATCCGATGCATGCGGTGACGCCTCCCTATCCACTCAACGAACAGCCGCCGCCTTATAACTACAGTCAAGCGCAGCCGCCATATAATCCGTCGTATCCTATTAAATAAGAGCTTCATTATCTACCCGTCCTCTCACGCCAGTCCTTAGCGCAACAATTATTCGATTTATTAATTGCTTTTTTGTCGAAATTTTTTGTTTTGTCCGAAATTTAGTTTTATTTATTTGTGATGTTTTTTGTTTTATATTTTTGTTTTTATTTCAGTATTTTTTTTCTTTACTAAATTTGAGTATATTTTCTGAATTTTTTTGCTTATATTTTTTGGCTTTAAATTTAGTTTAAGATTAGTTTGATTTTAGTTTTATAGTCAAGTGTCCGTATAATGAATATACGTTTATAATGAACACAATTTTAAAAACAAAACACTGTAATACAAAATGGCACTAAAAATGATCCAGCTTAAACTAATTTGCTACAATGAACAATTTATAAAAATTATTTCAGTTCATTATACTGGCACTTGACTGGATTTTTCTCCTTTTTTTGTTGCTCTAATGGAGAAATTAGCATAATTTTGGGTAAATTTATATTTACAAACAATACTCTTTGTTAAACATCTTTTTAAGTATTCAGACGAGTATTAGATAATTGAATTTTTTTCACTGTTTGTCTCATTTATTGTGAACACTAGTTATGTATCGAATTTTTGTCCCTTTTATTCCGTTAATTATTTGCATTTATTAATCAAAGCATTTAAGAGAAATTATAATTTATTTTTGCGATAATCTGTGCGTCAAATGTCCGACTGTTTTCTTAGTGAACAAATGAATCCCAAAAATATTTTGTAATTATTTTCAGTACTTTTTTTTTGTTCGAATCTCTGATTAAGAATTTAATCTCATTTTGAATAGTAATCTCATTTCATATTAGAAGTAACTAATTGTGTAATTAAGTTAAGATTTATTGTTTTAACTAATTTTTTTGTATTAATATTATTGAAAGTACTTTCTCTGCGAATTGTTTTCTAATTTTATTTTTAATTTATATAAAAGTATAGAAATAAGTCAAACCACTGTTTCAGTGAAGCGATCAAGGTAGAAAAAATAGTTGAAAAAAACAGATAGTTTATAAAATTAGATAAAAATAAAATTAAATGGCTTTTGGTTTAAGAAAATACTTCACAATAACAGAGAGTTGACAAAAACTGGACTTTAAAGGAACAGTGGTTTGACTTTATATTGTTTTTTCTCTCGATTTGATACCAATTTTCATAACTCTTGTATTAATTGAATGAATTTCCGATTAAAAATATTCAAATTTGACAAATTGATTGATTTATTTTTTTTGTTAATAAATAATACAAAATTAGGCTAAAAGTATCAAGTTAAAAATTCTTAATGTTTTAAATGTGTTTAATGTTAAGAGAAATAAGTACTCAATTCCGTAGATATGATTAGATTTTTGGGTAAATTACTAATGAATGCCAACTCTATTGGCGTATAATTTGATGAGAACTTGCGCTCAATATATCCGAAGTAATGATTGAAATTAGTTTTAGGTTTACTTAACGCCAATAAAATCAATGCATTTATGGTAACGATTGTGATGTTCGGTCGGCCATAGAAGACAATTCCGGAAATGTGCGGACAGTGATATATGACGTGACAGAGGCCTGAGTCGGTCACCAGAGGAAAACCGATGCTTCGGCTGTTGTGAACGTCAAGACTCAAGTATTTTAATTGTTTTAACTTTGATATGGATTTCATGGCTTTATCAGTGATCTGTTCGACAGTCAAACACAAACGCCTTAAGCGATCGAAATGCAGATCAATGTCAGCGAAGAGGCGGTCATTAATACCGGAATAATTCAATTGAATCGATTCGAGTCGTCGACAGCTGTTAATCGACTTCAAACTCAGCGATTGGTTGTTGTCGTCGAGTTTGAGCCGAAATAATAGTTTTATGTCTAAAGAGCTCAACGATTGAAACGAATTGATTGATTCGAACAGTTTTGCGCCAATTGTTTGACTCACTTTAGTCGCCATTAGTTTAAATCGCTTTAATTTTTTACATTCACTTCCAATTGCTTTAATATTTTGTACAAAATCTATATCAATATAAAGCATACGAACCGATGACCAGATTTCGAGAATTTCCAGTTCTTTGAAGTTCGGTATTTGAGTCAACAACTGGTTTAGTAAAACACAATTGACTTCAGTATTGATTATCATTGATTTTAAGCTATTTTTGTGTAATTCAACGAAATTTTTGATATATTTAATATCGGTTTTGCCGTAAAATAGATCCAATTGTTTGAGTTTCGGCATAAGTCGTTCATTCGATGATATGATATGTTTTAGTTTGACTTTACTCAGAGACTGAAGGTTTGGACACAATCGGAACAATAGAATATAGTTTTCGACACTTTTGACCGGATTTGCGAACATAAAACACAATTTCTGTAGATTTGCGCCGAATTTCAGTCCGAAATCATAGACTATTTGTGCACTAATTTCATTGAAATCGAATGAAATACACTTCAAATAAATGCAATACATATTGATTGCACGCAAAACGTCTTCTCTATTGGCTATGAAATAACTTTTCACTTGTATTTCATTACAGAATTTGCACTTTTTTAGCAAACTTTCAAACGCTTTCAGATTAATGTACTTCGAGTTCGTGTTATGTAGCAAACAGTTGAAGAGATTCTTATTATGTCTTTGTTTTTCACAGTTCTTCAATTCGATGACAAACTGTTTGCTGTAAACGCAGCGCTGGAACTGTTTGGACACCGATTCCAATTTGATCTTGTCCACAATGGACAGGTAGCTCAGTATCACTTCGCACAAGTCGTCGCAGATTTTATCGTAAAACAGATTCGAGTCTTTCGTTTCGATTCGATTGTAATTATTGTGTTTATTGTGATTAAAGTTTTCATTTAAGGCACAAATCAAAAGCGTTTTCTTTAAAATATTCGTTGAATTCATAATTGAATTAAATTAAAAATTTTCGTAAAATTATAGTTAAAAACGTAATGAATCGAATCGAAACAAAACTTATGATTTGAAAACTTCCCCAAAAATAAATGTCGATTAGAGATCAGACTGAGTGCGAAAACATTAAAACATTTAATCAGAAAAAAAGAGTTTGATTAACAAAAAATTAAAACTTTAAATACGAGAATAAAATTCTTGAAAAACTCACTTTCATTGAACATATAGTCATAAATATAAAAAATAGTCATTAAAATATTCAAGTCTTTAATTTCAAGACTTTTATGTACAAGCGCATAAAACAAAATCAAACGAGCAAAAATTAAACAAAAATTTAACTTTTTAATATGATTTTTGTCAGATAATAAAATTTATTTAAATTGAGATTTTATTTATTTATCAGTAAAAAAACACTTCAAGAAAAAACATGACTATTAATACTGTAAAAGCAATTGTCTTTTTGCCTGAGCCTTAAGGGCACTAATAAAGGCACTAAAACTGTTAGACAAATAAAAAGTGGTGTCAATGCAAAAAGTGAAGCAAAAACTAAAAACATTAGTATTTTTGAGGTCAGAAGCGATAAAGTTTTGATTTCAAAAATCCGATTCGTTAGTCGAGTCACTAATAAAGGCCTTAAAACTACTGGTTTGTGGAGTTTATCTCAAAACCTCCCGAAAAATGCTATCCTTTTGTTTGAGGCTATCCTACACTCGAGATATAAAATTAGAAAATAAAACACAAATATATATAACTCGAAAAAAAATTGTTTTCACATAAGTTATAGCGAGAAAAGTATTTATGGAAACCACGAAAATTCATAAGTCTTGTGAATATAATAAATGTGAAAAAATTATATTTATTTATAAGTTATAACAAAATTGTTTTTTTTCCTATGATTTCAATTGATAAATACGATTGAAAATTGCTATTTATTTTAGTACTTCACGAAAATTGAGTTATCAATCGAATAAAATACCAGTTTTTTTGTTAACAAGTATAGCCTACAAAGAGCACATCTTATACCTACTGTTCAAACATTGTTTGCGCTATGGATTTGAGAATTTAAGTACTTTTTCCACAGACTTTACATTCGGTTAAACCAAATATTTTTTTAGACTATGAAAAATGTCACGACTTTTCATATCTAGGATATTGATAATCGAGTGTAGCCTTTGTTTTCGCACAAATAATAATTGCTATTATTTGCTAATTAACAATAAGAAAGTTCTGGTTTTATAATAATTGTTTTCAAATCTGTTTTTATTTCTACTTGACTTAACTCTTTTTCTGATATTTTAATTAAATTTTTTCAAAAGTAAAATAAATTACTTTTTTATTACAACATTTTTGAGCGTAAATTATCAAATGTAGTCAACACTGAATAGCTATTATATGGCCTATCATTGAGTAGAAGATTGAGATATTGACAAAACTACAGAATTTTTATTTATTCACAAATTTTATCAATTTATGTTAAATTGATTTAATTAGACATTAACTCTTGTATTAGATGTTAATTTATTACTGATTTTCAGATAACAAACTCAATGATTGAAAGTTGTGGGACATTGAAATTGAATTTAATGCCAAACCTAACCTTCAAATCACTCGATTCGGCCCTGAATTAGATTAAATCATCCAAATCACCAAAGAATTTGACCTTAGCTCAAACTAAAGGCTATTAATCAAAACCTAAACGTAAAGTCAATATAAGTGAAAGCATTTGTTGCGATAGTTATAAATGAAATGACATTCAATATCAATGAACTTTTGGGTTTATTTGCAAAACTTTGTTTTATTTTCAATTATTTCATAGACTACTGTAAATCAATTAATTTTTAAAATTCTTTTATTATTTTGAATACAAATTGCTGTTAATTATTGATTGAAAACTGTTTTTGTTGTAACTCAAAGACTCAGTCAGTGAACAAGAGATTAGTTATATTTTGAGAAAGGAATGCCAAACATGAACATGCACAAATGCGGTCACTATTTAAATGTATTAAGTTTTAAAATTTAAATAAATTAGTTTTTAAATGTGGGTTATCTTATATTTTTAGAGCAAGAAATCCCTATGTTTCTAAAAGTATCTAGGTAAAAATTAAAAAAGATTTATTAACTTTAAACAATAAAAAAATTTTTAAATAAAATATTAAAATAAATAACTAAAAAACCGTTAGAATTAAAATTAAAGAAATTATTTTTTAATTAAATTCAAATTCAAAACATTTAAAGACATAACTCAAAGACAACTGAAAACAGATTAGAATTAGTAGAATATGGCGGCGCCGGCAGCGACAGTAGCCTTACCTCATTTACAGAATTTAGACATAAATTTGGTTTTTGACCCAAACTTTGATCCTATGGTAGGATTCAGAAGAGCTATGAAAGTGTTTTTCATGTCATGCCTTCGGCTCCAGAACAGCCAACTATATGCACAGGCATTACAGGAATACACCGATGAAATGAAGTTAGTTTATGGCATTCAAACCAATCAAATACCACCGAATCTGATGCAAGAGGTCATCGACGAAGTGCTCGACGAAGACATTATAGTCTGTCTCGTTGTCCATAAATATGTCAACCATTTTGCAGACAATGCAAACTTACGGATCAATTTGGGAATGTGTGGCGGAGTAGAATACAGTGATGTCTTTGCATTAGATCCGGAAGTTTTAGATCAAAATAACGTCGAATTATCTCTCGATACGACTTATCGGGAATTTGTTGATATGGTTGCCGACGGACAGCAAATAGTGATCAGATATGAAGACCAGCATTGGGGGAATGAAGAGATAAGAAACTTCTTCACTGCCTTCCATTTGCCTTATAATCAGATACATTGCGAAGGGTTTAAAGATTGGATTGTCTTCGAAGACGGCATCAAATTATTGATTTCAATTCGTTTCGAAGCTTATGAAGCAAATGCCAATCCGGAAAACATTATGTCTTTTCATTTGCATTCAATTGATTATATAATAACCCGAAGACTCGTTGAATATCGAAGTGTTGCCAACACTGGACGACATTTCCACCGATCGATCAATACTAAAGAACTGACTTATATTCAAACGAGGGTTGACCCGAACCAAATGGATTTGTTTTGGACATTACCTACTAATCCAGAGCCAAATTTCATCAAATATTCAGATTTGCAGATTTGGTTCAGATGTAAGGAAGAACTTAAGGGCGAATTCTGCACTTGTAATGAATTCTGTAATTTGAATGCATTCTTCTATCACAACCCTATATATCGGTTCCTATTAGTTCAACACAACCTCATATACATCGGCAACCGAACCAATATTCCAGACATTTATCAATTTGTATTAACCCATCAGTTAGTCAATGCGAATACTCCCAACACTTTAGTCACGCCTTTGGTTAGACTTTTGGTTTCGGCTAACAATCAAAGAGCAGACAATTGGAGTCGATGTCTAACCGACAATGGATTTGATGACGAATACCAATTGTGTATTCCCGACCAAAATACCGTAATCGGACTCAACTATAATCGGTTGAGAAATAATGTACCCATTGATGACATCTGTATCACAACCGATGGAATTCCGTTCTTCGATCAGTCGCTCGGAAATATCAAAAATTATTACAAAATTCTATTCGATTTACATCTAATCGTTTTAAATATACCCCTATTTGTTGACCACAATCATGGAAAGGACTGGATGGTTGAGTTCGAGGATTTGAGTCAAGATTATTTCCACAAATTCATTATTTGGAGTTATACTCAAACAATACAATCCGGGAATACATTAGTCGACAATCTATTCACTGAAGACTTCGAGTATTCGACTTATACTACAAAATCAAAAGCAGAGAAACGCATAATTGAGTCGCGAATGAAAATATGTCGAACCAGTGCCGACCCGAATGGCAATCCTTTTAACATCAGTTTCGAGTTACAGCCGTTCACTCATTCAATGTTAAAAATATGGGAATATATTACGAAATTTGTGCCAACACTGAGTCGCGGCTACAAAGCAAAGGCTTTAAAACGTATTCTAATCTTTTGCTTTAATTTGGATCAATCTTTCAAAACAACTGCTTTGGTTCCGAACTTCACCCAAAATAGGGTTGAATTAGTCCAACAATTGCCGACAAATTTAGAGTCAATTAGAAGACAAATGTTTATATTCTATAAATTAAAGACATATTTCTATGCGTTTGGAATTCAAAAATATTTCATTCAATCGACACTCAATCACAACAAACGGAAGACGAGTGACAAAAATCAAGTGTTTGTTAAGTTCTCCCAAATATTCGACAACCATTGGATTGAAGACATATTTATGACTCAGTTTCCAAACAATGAGATCCAACTCTTCAATTCGGACTCTTTAGCTAACTTTGCTATAACACATAGTTTTAATTCATTTTATCTCGATTTCTACGGTCAACCAATCCATGAATACCAGATCATGACTTGGGCTGAGATAATGGTATCCGTTATCAATCAATACATGCGATTCAAGTATTGGCAACAAAATAATGGCGACAATAGACTCAGATTTACAGATATTATCACTCGATATGAGATGAGTTTAAAGGAAGTGTTAACTAATTCCCGACAAATATACCAAGATCATATTCTAACCGCAACTCCACTTATGATGCAACTGTACAAAACAGGTGATCATTATTACGAAGTATTGGATGAATTGGTCTATTGGTTAGTGAAATCCTCGAGTTTTATGGTTCTCAAAATTGTCGTATATTTTATGTCTAATATTCACGAGTTATCGGACGAACAATTGATTAACAGCAGGAAAATGTTTCTTCTCTCGAAACCAGGATTTGTGCCGTTATTTCGCACAAAACAAATGGTTTTCAAAATACTCGATAAACTGTTGACTTCTCTTATACTCGACGATATTTTCGATCGTATTCTCAATACTATTACTCAAACCAAAGCAATGGTTAAACTGATATATAAAGAGTATTACAGAAAGTTGACCGTAGACTGGTTCAATGAAATTATAAGTTTACGCTCAACTCCTCATCCAAGATCATTTCTCGTCATTCGATTGCATTTGATTTCTGGCCTTTCATTTGTCGCACATTTTATCAATGATTTCCGCAAACCCTCACAACTGATACGAAAAAAGTTGAAATATACTCGAAGTCTGAATAGCAATGCGAATGCAACTGAAGTTTCATTCAATCAGACTTGGGATCGATGTCTAGTATTCCTGACTCAGGTGGCAGAGATCGAAAGGGCCCAACCCTTCATGAGTCCAATTTGGGCCCAATATTGTCAAAACGATTTCACACAATACGCACATCTGAACCCCACTTTCGACGCTTGGATTCCCGATTCGGATCATTTGTAGTTCAGTTGCGAATTAATTATTACAAAACTGTAGAAAACTATTGAATTTTTGATTTTAAAACTCAATTAAAAAAAATTTCATAATTTTGAGATGCTTAATCTTTAATTTAAAAATTTTCTCAGTAATAATTTTGTTAAAAATAATTTTAGTTTTAATTTAAAGCAGTTTTTAACTCAAAAATAAAATACAAATATATTTAATAGCAATTTGTTTAGATCTGAAATATAACAATATTTAAGTCATAAAACGTTAAATTAATAAATCGACCGATTTTTGGACAAACATAACAATTGACTAAAAATATTTTGAAGGCAAACAGATATCGGTTTACTGGTCATCGACTCGATTCTGATCATCCGTGAACTGGTCTGAGAGGTGAGGCGTCGGTATTGGAGTCGTGAGGTCTACCCAACCACCCGATTGTAGTGCAGACGGGGGCAGAGGTGGGAGAGGGGGCTCCGTCTCTACACTCAAGGCAACTAAGTGTGACGTAAGCAGTGTTTGAATGAATACTTCTTTTGATTCGGATATCAACAAACATTCCGGTGCTCTTAATCAAAGCCAATGTGTGTCGGGTCAAATTTAATAAGAAATAAAATTATATTTGATTTAAATTAATAATATGATAATATGAGATTGAATTAAAGTTAGCAAGGTTACAAGGTTAGCAAATAGAAATAATATTAAAACTTATACTTTAAAGTTTAAACATTCACTTTCACGCGAATAATCTAAAACTTTAATTCAGAAAATTTATTCGAATAATAGATAAAATTTAAGACAAAAACTATTATTAAATTTGTTGTAAAAAACAGTTTAATTTAAAATCTTGTAATCACTTGCAATGAAACCATTTATTATGAAACCAATGGTAAAAACCAGTACTAAAATTGCATTAATAATAGGGTTAGTAGTGATGGGTATGATTGCCGTCGTAGGCATTAAACGTTACTTCCAATCGAAGAGTAGTTCAAAAGACATATCTTTGAGCGAAGACTCGATTAAAATATTTAATGAATTGAAAGTTTCGGCGAATCAGAGCTTAAAGAAACTGAAAGACGAAACGGAAGAGAAGACAAACCCGTTTGGACTTCATTTGGAAGAGAAGGCAAAACAGTTTGGACTCCAAATGGAAGGCTTACGACGTGAGGTTGAAGAGCAGGTCCTGGCCTTCAAACGGGACGTCGAGAACAGAGCAAAGGCTTTGAGAGAAAGCGTTGAACAGAAGAAGAAAGGCCTGAAAGAGATGTTGAGTCAAGAGTTCGAACAATGGAAACACGAATCTGAAGACCAGATTATCGAATTGAAAATGGATGCCCAGGACTATGTGGACGGGATGGTCAGGGATGTGGAGGGTCTGATGGATTCGAGTTCTTTCGATAAATCAGATAAAAGTAAAATAATTGAGAAAATGGTTTAATTCGAGAAATCGTTTCTTAATATCAAATATATTAATCGATTTTTCTTCTAATTATTAATAAATTATTTTAAGTTAAAAATCTGAAATATATTTATTAAATATTTCTTAATTACAATAAAAAAATATTGTATTTATTTAATTTGAATAAAATATAAATTTTTTAAAAGTTCTCAAGTTGAAATAATTCCAAATCTGTTTTATTGTCAGACTTTGTGGTCATTTCAATGGAAGTGAGGATTAGTCCAAATCCATCGATTCATTCCTCTCTTCAATGCATTCGACTTTGACTTCGATCTTACCATTTGTCGACTCATTGGTAAAACATTTTAATGAATTATTTGCATTCATTTCATTGATTCTATTGAAGATTTTCCAACTCTTCTTCAAATGTTTGCAAATTAACTAATTTTGCGTTAATTTCGAAATAATTTTTTTTTCAATTTAATAGCATATTTATAAAATGAATAAAAAGTTTAATAAAAATTAAAAAAATTTAAAAATTTAATTCATTTATTAATTGCAAGAATTCAAGGAAATAGAAATATTTGAATAATTGAATAATTCTTGTCTTCATTGTTCAAAACCCATTAA
>JAQFXP010003392.1:0-12626 GCA_034693685.1 Belba bartosi | reverse complement strand
TTTACTAATTTAAATGACAAGAATATTAATGATTAAGCAAAAAATGTTAAGTAATTGCGGTGAATGTTGAGTTCAAGTAGTTAATTCAGTTTAAAATTACATTTTTATTAGTTAAACAAACAAAAAAATCTAATTTTGTACTTATATACAGTCGTTGCAATAACTATATTTCTCACTTTTCTTTTAATTTCTCAAAATTAACAAACGATAAAAACACAACAATTGTTTTAAAAATATGGAATTTTGGTAATCATTTTTAAATAAAATATTTTAAAAATTCAACTAAGCACAAATTTTTAACCTAGTAAAACTACACAGCAAAATATTTAAGCTAAATTTTAAAAAATTGAAATGTACAAAATGTTTAAATTAAAAAATAATTAGACACGTGTATTTTTATTCTTTTAGAATTTTGACATAAGGCAATTTTGATTAGTACTACAAATCTAAAATATTAACTATTGAAATATTCTAACTTAAATGCAACTTACATTATGTAGGGATCTCATGTTTCTAAATCATATTCATCAATCTGTTATTTTTGAGAAATTAAAAGAAAGTGAGAAATATAGTTATTGCAACGACTGTATATAAGTACAAAATATATATTTGTTTGTTTTTAAAAACCAAATTAAAAATTTTGAAACCGTTTGTTATTCACATCACCCACTAAAAACTAGTCAAAATTTATACTACAATAAAACCAGTTTATTATTAATTATAATTAATATTATTAAATTAGTTAAATAATAAAAACAAAATTTATATTATCTTATTTTTATTCTAAAATTTTAAAAATATGAATCAGTTTTGGTTTTCATAAACAAATTTAAATGTTTTCATAAATAAATTGAATTAAATTATAAAAGTGAACAAGAAAAATTCAATCTTAAAAATATACTTTAATAATAATATATTATTGCTTTAAATCTCCGTTTATTGAAAATGCCTTAAAATTAGTTTTTTAAGTATCCAATAAATATATATCTTATCTAATTTAAAGCTATTATGCTTTAGGCGATCGAAACTTTTCAATTTGAGTCTATTTCAAAAAAGCAAATTTAAGTAAAGCTTCAAATTATTTATTTATTTATTTTCAATTTTCAAAATTAAATATATGCTGAAATTACTTTTTAATTTTATTTATATATTTTAATATATTAATTATTTCTAATTTAAATTATTCAAAATTAATTTTATAAGCACAGTATTATTTAAAAATATTTTAAATAAAATTTCAAGTGTACCAAATTTTTATTATTTAGCCTGTTATATATCAATCCTTATTTTATTTTTTATACCTAAGTAAAACTTTAAAAATTTGTTTAATATGTTTTTGTTATATTTATATTCTACTAAAAATTACATATTAAAGTTACAAGTTTAAAACTAACAATATTTTTAAAACTAAAAATCTGTGCATTTTAAAATGATTATTTAGTTTTAAATTTTTCGAAAACATTTTATTCAAATCTTTGACTTTTATTAAATCAATAAGTGATAGTCAACGACATCTAATCTTCTAATAATAGTCTTTCAAATTCTCGGCAAAATTTATTTCCGATAAAATGTTTTCAATTCAACAAATTCTTTATATAGAAAAAAAAATCAAAAGTAAAGTAAAATTCTCTTTATTCCATTATATAGTAATATCTCATTACGCGAATATTTTCAGAAACTCTAAACTAATGTTTAGATATTTATAAATTAAATAGTTTTTGAGAGAATTTATTGAAACAATAATCAACTGATTAATTATTTAAAAACAATTAATCAGAATTGTGTTTATCTAGTCGTTGGTCGTCAAGAGCGGCATAGAAGACAAAATCACAGAATCGATGCACTGATAGGACTATAGATATAAAGCATTCAATCCTTTGAGAGTATGTTTTCCTTTTTATTATATCCATTATATCTTCTTTTGTTTTAAAGAACTGATTCGAATGACATTTTGTAAAATTATTTCTAAAATAAAATTCGCACAAAATTCTAAACACAATGTATTTAGCAAAACAATTATCACAAATATAACAATTAATTGTTTACAAAAGTTACTCAATTACAAAACTTTTCACTAAATAAGACATTGTTTGTCTTTATATGTTTATACAAATTATTAGTATTATTTCAAAACAATTATTTTTCAATTAGAATCTTAACACTAGAATTAAATAAAACCAAAAACTTTAAAAAATAATAATATACTTTATATATAATGTTTACATTAAGTCAATTCAATTAAGTCAGTTATAATTGAAAAAATTTAAATAAAACTGACATTAATATCAGAAATGATTTGAAATAATAAATTTATAAATTCGCAAAATGTTTAATGTTTTATCCATTAAGCAATTCTATAAAACGTATTGACATAAAAGTTTTGATGGCATTAAAACAAACTAGTTTGCATATGTTGTTTCAGCTGTTGTACAGTATATTAAAAGTAAGAGTTATTGCATAATGTTTTCGTAAATATTTAAACGATTTGACATAAGTATCCAACAAGTACAAGTATTCAAAGTATAAGATGATGTCTTATTTTTGTTGAGAACCACTAAATATCTACACTTTTTAGATAAATGGATTTCGAAAGCAAATACATTAGTCATGACTTGTGAGTAAAGTATTTTAGCGATTATTATAGCAATAAAACAGACATAAGTTATCTCTCTATTGAAAGGCTTAGGCATTGGAGTCGAAGAATAAGACGTCTGTCAATCAATCAAAATATTTTAGACAATAGATGTTTTGATAAGAATTAGACATAAAATTAGTGAATCGCAAAATTAAGTTAATTAATTAAGTTATCAATAATACATATTATATACATAAATAGTATACTTTACTTACTGTTCACTTCTTTTGTTGTTATTATTGTTGTTATGAAAGTAATAGCATTAAAGTCAACGAAATGCTGATAGAGATCAGCGATTGAAAGCTTCACAACTTTTTGGCATTCGGTTCGTATGCAGTGACAAAAGTAATGATTCAAAGCTAACAATGGTTTGGCTCTGCTGTTGGAGCACAGCCTCACAGCCCGTCTCTACACAAAAGTTCAAATCTAAGGCTCAGAGCACCAGAATCTGTACGAATATTCTGTGCGAATGCTATGAGCTCTGAGAGAGTGACTAAGTGTTGGATCGTTTTGCTTCGACTGACTTATGCGAGTGGAGAGTGCGGCACAACATACCAGTGCAGAACACAAGTGCTATTTCGGCTCAATATTGATCCGGAATAGGGAATAGAGAATATAGAGAAGAGATTGCACTGCACTGTATGTATAGGTTTCTCTACACACACTCGTTGTCATAAAGTCAGTTCAAACAAACTTTACATCTCTCTCACACTCTCCCTCTCCCTTCCTTTCGTCTCTCTCTTCTGCTCTTTCTCTCCCTCCCTCTCCCCTCAATATGCTTCTGCACAACAAGCTCAAACAACAAACAAAATGCTAATTTTGACCAAGCTTAGTTTTAATTTATCTATTCAATAGTAAAATTTACACAAATTTCTAAAATTAAAACATTTAAATTAATTGAAAGCTTTCTAACGCATCGTTTAGTGCAAAATAATTTATTTTAGGTTTTGATTTCTTTTTTAAGTTTTCGCAAAACTAAACCTGTAAGATTTATGTATTATATTTATACTGGTATATAATAAAGTCAACTTTGTCAAAAAATTGTAAATACAATGAATTTATTTTATCACATTTATTTATACAATAAAAATTGTTATCAGCAATAGTAGTAAATACTTTCATATTGTATACAAAATTTTGTTAAAATAATATTTGAATTATTAAACATTTTTCAGATTAATGACCGAAGTATTAAAAGTTAGACAATTTTTGTATAATATATTAGTATTACATGTTTTATAAAAAATAAAATTTGCGATAAGAAAAAATTTAATAATATAAATGATTTATTGTATTCTCTAAAATATTGCTTTTAATTAATTATTATTTCTACAAATTTTTATACAAATGAATCAGTTTATTGATTATAATTCAATATATTTTTGTAAAATACAGTTAAGGATCAATTGTATCAATGACTGATGTTATCAACTAATCAATTTAATCGACTAAATGCTAAAAACCAAAACCCATTCCAATAGTATTTAATGTTAAAAAAGATGGTTAATACAGTATCAAGTCTGTTGTTGTCAATTATTGCTTTATATTATATAAAGTTTATATCAAATAATATGTGAAAACAAAACCAATAAATTTTATTTAAATTGCAATTATTCCTATCAACTAATTATTTTAAATTACAAATCAACTAAAGTGCTAAACAACTATATATAATTTTATACAATATAAGTATATTTTTTAAATATTTCAACATGGGGAAATGTTTAACAAAAAAAAATTGTTAAATTTAAAATCTCAACCAAATTTAATTGTTGCATAGTCCATTATTTAAAAACACTTAAACAAATAAAAAGAATATTTATTTTAATATAAATATATTTTTATAATTAATTTTTTAATAAAGAATTAATTTTATAATACAGTAAATACTATTTTAGCAATTTCATAAAATATAAATATTTTTACTACTGTATTTATTTGGTATTGCTAAGTAAATTTCTTAATTTTGGAATATTAATATTTTAGCAGGTAAATATAAGTACAGTACAAAATGTACAAAGTGTATGAATTAATATTAAAATTACGGTATATTTTATTAGTAAATGGTTGATATCAACAAATATAGTGTATCACTCAATTCTTAAAAACCAAATTGGTTGACACGAATAATTGTTAACTGTAAAATAAATTTTATTTTATTAATAGTAAATATCTTTAAACTTATTAAATTATACTAATTTATAAAGTAATTATAAATTTGTGCACAAAAAAGTCATATAAGACAGTGGCTTCATCGTTTTTATTCGATTTTGATTATTACTTTTATTTCATAGAAAAAGATGAATAAAATTAAGTAAAGAAATTGATCTTTGAATACAAATACAGACATTCGACACACGCGAAGACAGCCCTTCCTGCCCTTAAGTACAATAAGATTGCTCTTCAGTTGTTTTCTATGCAGATATGATATAAACATTTTAGGAATTAAATAACGAAATGAGTACTTATATGAGCAAGCTTAAACTATATTAAATATCTTTTAATGATTTTATTGAGTACAGTATTTATCCAAATTAGCCAAGGTCGGCCGAGTTAGGGGGATATAACGCGGCATGAAAAAACAAATTTTTTAAAATCTCAATGTAAAACTAGATATAATAGCAAAATAAAATAATTTACAATAAATATTTAGCTTGTATATTTATAGATTTTAAATTTTACATAAAAATTATTATTTAAAATAAAATAAAATAAAATTATTAATTTAATAGTGTAATGAATTTTTATCTCTATTAATGCGTTCTAATTAAATAAATAATATATTAAAATTTCTTGTTTATAAATAAGTTTTATTAATTAAAATTGATGTTTTTAATTTTTAATTTTAATCAGAGATTTTAATACAATAAAAATTATTTAACATATTTAGAGCAAACTATAAGTCCAGGTTTATCGTTCACGGTTTTAAGAAACTTAATTACTGTTTACGAAATATTTAAAACAATTAAAGACTAACTATATTGGTTTTAGCCGCAATTAGAGGCGATAGGGGGCTTTTTGTTTGTAATGTTTCTACATAGTTATATAAGATTTTTTTATAAATAATATGCAAAATGCTTGTCATTTAATAAAATAAATTACTATTTTAATTTAATTTGTCTGAAAATTATATTTTTAGTTATTTTAAATATAATAGTTTTCATAATGCCAATCATAACAATAATCACATTTCTTAAAGCCGGTAACGATAAACCTGGACTCATTTTAAGAGCTCTATTTTAGCTAGCTACGCCTTAGGGGATATAAAATTTTAGATGAGCATTTTTCTTTACTAACAGTTATTTTGGTATTAATAGAATTTAACTGAATTAAAACTGGATTTAGATTAAGTTTAACCACAATTTACCAAAAGTAAATAAAATTGCACCACTAAGTTTTCAGCTAAAAATATAACTCAATGACTTTTAAAAATTTTCTACAAATTTTGTGCTAGATCTTGTTTAAATATATTTAAATTAAATAAATTTAGTTCTAAAAAATTTGGCCAAAAAACTTAAGTGGTATCAGAAAACAGATTTTTTAAACACTCAAAAATTCTATATGATAAAATTTAACTTAATTTAAATAGATTTAAACTAAATTTATTTAACTTAATTGAATTTAAACTGAATTTATCACCAATTTAAGGAATATTTTCGAATTTAAACACAATACTAAAAAAATCGTAGAGAGTACTAAATGCTAAGGAAAGTAAATGCCAATTTTTAAAATTGGAGAAAATTTTTGCCTGGTCTCCCTTCTAAATCTCTGATATTAAGTTATACTTAAAATTATTTAAATAAATTATTTAAAACTTATAACAAATTAATCTATTTCACAATTTAAAATTTTGCTTTTGTTAAACATTTTAATTAAATCTAAAACAAGTTTTAAAAAGGTCAAATTTAGCTACTTTCAAGTTAAATATCAATTTAAAAATTTATTATTTAATAAAACATACACGATAACCTTAATAAGACTATTCAAATTTGTATTTAAAACAAAAGTAATTGATTTCTATTAGAAACTACAGTAAAAGCAAAATGGTTTGCTATTGGAAATATTGGAAAATAAAACAATTTAATTTAATTCGTGACTATAAATATCGGATATTGAACTCAAATTGAATTTTTATGAGTTTATGTGTTCATATGTTAATAATGAATTAAATTCATATTCAGTCGAATAATATGAGCGTCACTTTATGCGCATAAATAATAGATTTCTGTAATTTTTGCAACAGATGTTCTGCACTGAAAATCTTAATTTAATTGAAAAATTCATTTTTAAAAACTATGGAACTATATATACTCTTATTGGACAAACAATAGAATTTTATATAGAAAGTATAATTTTGTTTTAAATTCATAATAAATTTTATAATATATACCTAATTTAGTATAGGTTTAAATTACTTAAAAAATAGTCGATTATAATTGAAATAATAATGAATAACTGAACCAAAATATATCAATAATTTATTTTAGTTCGTGTCCTGACTGACGAACAGTCTGTTATCATATTTAATCAAGTGTTCAATAAATGAGTTTTATTGATATCCTGGATGAGAACGGAATATATAAAAAGTTTTTTCTGCTATTTATTATAAAATAAGAATCAAGACTTTCGATCAATTCTAGATTTTATACAGAATTCTGTTGAAATAGTTTCGATTAAAATGCAAATGCATTCGATATTTTTTGCACAAAAAATCTCCAATGGGAATTTAGACATTTTTTATTCTAGCTAAATTTATTAAATATATGTATATATAATAAATCTTTAAATTTAATCCAATTTATGAGTAATATTAAGACTTTTGAATATTAATATACGGAATATATATTGGATTTAAAGTTGAACTTCAAATAACTTTTACTGAAAATAAAGTTAAAATATTTAATTAAATTTAATAAAAGGAAAAGAACTCAAAGTCTAATAAATTTGTAAATCTATTATGTTTTTCAGTTTTAAAATTTCCTTTTGTTTCACCGTTTGGTTCGTTGGGTAGAAATGAGTGAAAAGTTATAGTTTTTTTCAATTGGCTGTTAATTATGACATAAAATCACAAATATAACAATTATAATCACAAAAATAAAAAGTAATTTAGTTTTATTAGTGTTTGGGTTTATAACTCGTAATATAAATATCAATACACTTATCGATACTTTCCTTTCACTGTTACCTAAATTTTTATTACGAAACGAGTAATAATTTGTGGATAAGTCTCAGCGGTATTCTTATTCTTCATATTTTGCAATTGTATTGCAAACTCTAAATGTGTTTCAATTCCATTATCTCAACAAATGACTCAGATATACAATAAGTGAAATCCAACTGAATTTATTTGTTTGACATATACCAGAACAGAACAGCTCTCACTCTCTCACTACGGATTGCTTTGTATTGTTAGAGTACTGTACGTACGCTAAGTATTGTATGTAGTGTTAGTCTACTATACAGTATGACTGTATGACTGTATCTGCTTTTCTGAGTACAGTTTGCGAATTGGGATCCATTCATAGAGAGTATCAGATATTTTTGCCGACACTGGTTCAATGTGTTCATGTGTTGGAAGCTGAGCTGACTTTACGATTGCCTCAAAGCAATTCGAGTCGAAATCTCTGCTCTAACAACAGTTCACTTCGATCTGAAGTTCATCTAAACATTGAGACATTGAGATATTGAGTGGATATTTGTTGAACCAGTGTTTGCTTCGAACCTAAAGTCATATCAAAATTAATCCAAACTATTATTTTTCAATTGAATTGAAAGATCGACTAATCTTAGATTTCATTACAGTTACATCAATTGGAAAAAACAAATTCGAGTTTAGTTTTGCCTTTTAGTCAAACTATTGAACAAACTTTGAGAATAAGTTTAAGCGAATGCTCTTCGAAGCTAATTATAAGTAGTTTTACAGAAGTTGTTCAATAGTTGTATAAAACGGGCATTACTTTCACTGCATTCGCTGTTCAATACTTGAAGAATAATCCCATTGTTTCCGATGAGAGTCATCGTTGAACTGGAAATAAAATTCATTTCCTTTATCAAACATCACAACTCTTTTAAACTACATTAGACTTACAGTTCGTTCTTTGGTTTAAGTTTGAGGCGAAACCATTTGACCGATCATTGCGTACAACAACTCAAACAAACAGTACTGACGACTGAGAAATGATAGAAATGACGAACTTTTTATGATTTTTCACTCGTTTTTCCTTTACTCACATCTAAAATATATAGGAATATACAGTTGAGATCAAATAGATTTAGTTGATATCGAGCTGTAAACAACACTTAATCTCTTTTTTCCTTCAGATACTAATTTACTTGATTATAGGTTTCTATTGAAACACTTTAAAGACAGCAATTTGTAAAAAACTATTTTCTTTTTTTAATCTCTAATTAATTAATAAATATATTTAATGAATGAATTTATAGGTTTTGTTTGATTCTTAAGAACTTAATTTATATATAGTTTTTGGTTTTAACTTTTATAATTTGTTTTAGTTATATTTAAATTTATACAGTTATTATAAAATTAATTATAAGAATTTTTATATTAAAAATTATATTGTATATATAACCTTTCGGCAAATAAATTCATATTATATAATATACGCCAAAATCGTATAAAATGTTTAATAGACTATAATTTATCACAAAATACTTAATCTTATTGTTAGTGGAAGTACTGCCAAAACGGAAATTCTTATAAAATATTATCGATTTTGTAGTATATTTTCAAAATAGCAAAACTGTTTACTTTGAGAAATAAACTTAAATGGAAATCAATATAATCTAAATATATAATTTATTGTTAATTAAAAGATGCAGATAAAAGTTTGGCAAACTCAAATTTCAAACTTTAAAATCTTTTTTCTTTTTTTTCAAATTCTGGTTCAATTACTTTGTTTTTCATTAAAATTTAGTCTAAATACTCTATAATTAAATACATTCTCTCATCAACTCTGTAGTTAAAGATTATTTTCAGTAATTTGTAACTAAAGTCGTTAAAAAATTTAATGCATTTATAGATTTTTGTTCCTTGAATAAATTTAAAGAAAAGCCAAAGTTGAATTTATATTTATTTATAAGTGAATTATTTGGTTGCCTACCCTGGACTCTTGAGGCAAACAACTAAAGACTGTGTTATTGATCGAATGGTATTATCTCAACAAATAAGGATTTTATATTGAGAACTCATATTCTCTAACAAATTATAGACAAATTCAACGATAAAAATAAGTTCGAGTTCTGGACGTAGATTATGATATGATATATACATCGATAAACTTTTTGGACAATGGCTTTCATCGATATTTATGGTTTATAGCAATAGAAATATTCAGGCATCGAGAAGGTCGGCCGATCCAGAGGGGGGATCAGGGAGGGGATTTTTCCAAAAACGCTAAAAATCTATATATTTATGATAAATTTTTGCCTAATTTAACTGGATTTAAACTGAATTTAAACTAAATTTAGTTAAATTAACTGGATTTAAACCGGATATAGGTTCAATTTAGAGAAAATTTCCTAATTATGGCCAAAAAAATAAAAAAATTTGCCGCCCGCCCGGGGTAAATCCAAATTTTCTAAATCAGTGGGAAATTTTTGGCTGATTCCCCCCCACCCACCCTTCACAATTCCTGATATATTTGATATTTCTTAATGTAAAGCAATATTTCGATTATATTTTACTTTCGATTGAATTAATAATTTATTGAATAATTTCTAAACAAAATAAATAATATTTATATTGAAATAAATTTTTACAGGGTAACGTATTGCAAATAAAATTTAATGTTGAAAGCTCTTATTTGAATTGAAAAGCAATTCAACATTTTGATTCTCAAAGTAATATTTCTTCAATAATGAAAAATAAACATAACTTAGATATTGAAAAAATATTCATTGAATTTAAAAAAATAAGTTTTAAATTCTATTGGATATTATGTTTACTCATATTATTTTTGATATATTTTGATTTTAATATATTTTACACTCAATCAAATAACTTTAATATATAAAAGAATACATTATATATTTTTCAAGTATTTATAAGTTTTTCTCAAGTTCCTTCCTTTTTCTCAACAATTTATTATTCTTATTAGTTTTTAAAATTTGAATTGAATTAAGTTTTGCTTTATTTAATTTTTTTAATTATAAAATAAAGAAAATAGTTGCATTTGTATTTTAACAAGATAGATAATTTTTATGTATTTTTAAATTTAAAACGTTTATATTTTTAAGTCTTTCCTTAACTAAATTGCAATAACATAATTAAATATACCGTAAGTTTAAAACCATTGTTTATTGTGTAATTTGCAAATAAAATATTTAAAAATATTTTTAGCAAAAATAACAAAGCGTTAAAATTAAATCTTTAAATTATTAAACAAGATTCCCTATCAAATATTTGCGTTTTTCTATTAGTAGTAAAATAAAATTTAAATAAATTCAAAAATTGTCAACACTGTAGACCCCAGGAGTTGTTTTTCTACAATAGTGTTATTGATGTGATGCCAAAGTGTCATAAAATGTGGCGAAGGTTTTGTCATAATTTCAATCATATATTCAGCGGTCAGTTCCCAAAATGAAACACAAAGTTGAATAAACCCGAAGACATGTCATGTCAAGTGTTTTTAAAAAATGTAAACCATTTTCATTGAGTCGGCTTTGAATTCATGAATACTTGTGTCGAATACAGAATCGTTTGCCTCAAAGCGTTTTACGTTTTATTAGATTTCTTATTTTGACATCAAATATATGCTCAGCTCTTATTCTAATAACTGACCGGAATATCAAAATATATCAAATCTCCATTCTATTTATTTCACTTAAATCGATAAAAACTCTTATTTATTACCTCATTCTTTGATTCAAAATTTAATCAATAAATAGTTTGAATTGATTCGAAATATATATTTATATTAATAAACTTAAATTTACTCAAATTCTCAAAGCATTCATAGTTTAAGAAATTGCCAAACAAATTTAACTAAATATTTACCACAAACAAATTATTTAGTTGAACAGTAATATAAAATGCGTTAAATTGATTTATGGTTACACTCGAAGAGTTGTCAAACATTAGCCATTGTATCGAAAAAAAGAAGTGAATATCGGTTTTGTCGACTTTTTATGTCAACACATATCTACACTCCGAAGCAATTAAGAACTGACTGAATGGTTGGCTAAATTGATTGAATGCAAAGTACAAAAGTGGACAATATTTAGATAAGACTTATTGTTGATTGAATAATGAGAAAGAATGCATTGAATCACAAACCAATTCACAAGATTCACGACTTGTGAATGAAGATAAGGTTACGAAATAATATTGACTTGAATTGAGTTTATGGTATTGTCGAACAAATTAACAAATTTTATTGACAAACAATGAATGTTTGATTCATAAAAAAGAAAAGTAACACAAAAGTTGTCAGTTTTTGTATTTGATGCTAAAGTTAAGTATGATATAAGAAAAATAAATCAATAATTGAATGCATGGCTGACCGATAAATCATGTGAAACACTGATTAACCGAAATTCGCTTCAATTGTTTAGTAGCGATGCCTCGCTTTATATGCATTGAATTTTTAATTAATCAAATTCAACACAACTGTGCGATAACACATAATTCATTAATTTTTTAAATTTATTTTCTAGCAGGAACGTACAGCACAGTATTGATTGAAATTTTACAAATTTGTCCTTACAAATATTGATTTAAAAAATTATTACTGAAATGCTAATTTTTTGTTCTATTGATAAATATTTTTAATATGGAAGAAATAACCTAGATAGTCTTTGATGTGTAAAATATAAATCAACACAGTTTTTAATAATTTAAACAAAAAATTTATTTAGTTTAAAAAATAAAATTTTATTTATATGAATCTAAATTAAATAATTAAAAAATTAAATCAAACTGTTTAGAATGTTTATCTGACTTGTGACACAAATTAATATATTAAATAATTGA